>JAQQSK010012274.1:0-11942 GCA_028658325.1 Potorous gilbertii
AATGGCTTCCAATATGGAAGTTGCAAAACTATACATGTATAGCCTATGTTGAATTTCTTGCCTTTTCAGTGGGGCTGGGTGGGGAGGGAGGAAGGAAGAGAAGTTGGAACTCAAAGTTTTAGGAACAAATGTTGAGAATTGTTTTTGTGTACAACTAGGAAATAAGAAATACAGGTAACAGGGTATAAAAATTTATCTTGCCCTACAGGACAAGAGAGAAGATGGGGATAAGGGAAGGGAGGGGTGTTAGAAGGGAGGGCACATTGATGGAAGGGACAATCAGAATATTTTGAGTGGGGAGAGAGATGGGAAGAGGATTTGGAACTCAAAATTTTGTGCAAGTGAATGTTGAAAACTTAAATAAATATAAAAAAACAAAAAAAATAAACGTAAGGTCTTGATAAAGTTTTAAATGTGTAAGTCAGATAGTCTAGCCCTTGTCATTTCTTATTATGTGGGAACTTCAGATTGGGTCAAGAATGGAATAGTTGTTTGGATAAATAAATAAGCTAACTCTGTCTCTGAAGGACTTCAAAAAACTGAAGGATTTCTGCTGTGAGATGTCAAGTTCAATACTGGAGGACTCCAAGTTTAGGCAATGAGTTGGAGCCTTGCCCAATGAAAGGAAATTGCTCATGAGAGAAATAGAAAACTTGTTTATCTTCTCTACTCCTGCCATTTTATCATACCATTATCATCTAAGAGATAAGATCAGTAACAGAGTATCCCAGCAGGATTGGAGAGTAACTAGGGAGAAGAAAATACATCCAAACAGGAGCAAAGTGACACAACAGGAACAGTTAAATAGGGAGGAGGTATGACCCCTAGCACCACAGAAGAATTTCCAGGTCATAAAGCATAAGGAGTTATGTTATCCTTTTGCCACATGGAAATTCTACATGTGTGCCTCTCTATGATTCTACTCTAAGTTTGAACTCATTCTTCCCATGGATCTGTGTGTATATGTATGAATATGATCCAGACTCGAAGAGATTTTTGGTCCAGCTCTCATTATACCATCTAGTAAATAAGCTTTCTAAAAGCTAGTTAAGTGTATTGGCTGATTATCAGTGAGAAGCACCTTGGTGTCATGAAAGAGTGGTAGAAATGGAAGTAGTCAGGATTACCCCTACCTCCCAGAAAGAATAGCTTTTACAACGTCTGAGGACTCTACATTGACAGCATGAATATAATGTGGAGGAATGGTCTAGAAGAATGCTAAGTATAATCCCTTCTGATGAAATACAAAGTACTTGATGGCAGATTGTTTTCTTTTAGTCACAGGTTGTTTTGTCATTGGTTAGCACAGTTTCTGGCACATAGGCAGTACTGAAGACAAGCCTTTTGGTGAACTGACTGATACTTCTGCAGTAGAAAATGATGGAGATAGTATAAGGCATTAATCTTAATGAAGTACAAAGAAGTAACCTCTTTGGTGAAGCATGACAGAATCATAGTATGGCTAGTCACTGGCTAGCAAATATGGACCACACTTCTAGAGGCCTGTTAAAAATCAAGACATACTTGCTAGGCTTTGAGTAAGGAAAGTTCAAAAAAGTGTGATCTCTGGCAGCAAAGAAAGTTAACTATGGAAGAGGATCTCAGATGTTGAAGCAAAATTGCTCCTCTCCTCCAGCTGAGGGTGGGGTTCATCTGCTGTAGCATCTTATACATTCCTGGTAGGATAAACCACATGCTGCAAAAATAATAGCATCAAGGGAGAACAGAACATTAGCAACATAATCACCATAGCCAGAGAAGAGGGCCAGCTGTGTATTCAAGAAAGAATCAGCCCTGGAAGTCAGAACAAAAGAGGCAGAGAAAAGCATGCCCAAGGAGCTCTACTGAGCTACTTTCCTAATGGAGACACACTCAGAAGAGAGAAGTGTGATGATATTATGAGAAGAAAAGAGTTAGCAAAAACCTAAAGTGGAAGAAATGTCTGTTTCTTTGGACAGATGTTCCCTATGTGGCGAGTGATACAGATAAGATTTATTAAAAGGACAGACATTTATTTAAATTAACAAGGAGGAATCAGTTGTCTTTACCACATATGTTTGGCACACATGTGCCCACTCTTCTCAAGCTTGTTGGGGGGGGGGGGAAATATGTTATTAAAATTGTTCTCAGAATGCCATCTCAACAAAAGCTTCTGTTTTGAGTTAATTTTATCTACTGGATAATTAAAGGTATGTGTACCAGTGGAAGTTCATGACTTATAGTTTCAGAAGTCTAGACCCATATAATATCTTGAACCTAAACTGGCCAATTGCAACTCTTTCCCTTCCCAAGGATGTAATCAATAAATGTGAGTTAAGAAGGAGTACATTAGAAGAGGAACTACATTTTAGAACAGCTCTCTGAAGGAGGCTGTTTAAGTACAGCAAGAATCCTAAAATTGTGTTAGTATGGGAACTCCTTCCACCAAAGTATATCTGCAACTCACATATAACTTGGTGGATAAGACAGGGTTGCTTGCCTGACACCCAGAGAGGTTATATACAGCAAGTCAGTGTCAGACAGAGGATTTGAACTTAGGTCATCTTTACTCAAAGTCCAACACTCACTCATTCCACTATATCTTACTTCCTCTCTGAGTGAAGTAGAACAAATATTATCCCAATTTTAAAGAGGCTCAGAAAGAGGAAGTAATTTGACTTAAAGAACATATATTAATTCAGTGTCCAAGGACAACATCTAAACTTTAGTCTCCTGATGCCAAGTCCACAAAGAAAGCAAGTTCCATTACAAAGGTGATGCTTCTTTTATATGAAAGCAAAGGCATTTACAAAGTACTCACTATGTGTCAAGCACTGTACTAAGAGCTGGGGACACAAGTACAAAAAGCACAGGCAGACCTTGCAATCAAGGACTCAAATTTCTAACGGGGAGAGAAAGGATACAAGTGTGCAACAGTTGCGGGGGCACTTTGGGATGAATAGTAACAGGGATAGTTATAAGGGAATAGATCAATGAACCCCTTCTGCAGCAGTGGAATAGCTGATTTGATCATGGTCCCAAAAATGGTAGAGGGGAGGTAGGACTAGGACATAGAGATGTTAGAAGGTAGTTTTAAGAAAAAATATCTTTGGAGAACAGAATGAAGGGAGGCATGGCTACTGTCTCTCTGAAACAGTGGGCTAGGGGGTCAGTCACCAAGGAGAGAAGCAGAGTCCTAAGAAGAAGTTCTGGAGATGAAATTTTGAAGCATTAAATCATCAGTTTCATGGGTGCTCGGCTTTCCTCAATAAGGGGAAGTTCATTAGAAAAAATAACTGGAGAGAGTGCTCTCTTATAGACCATTGGTGGCTTCATGATTTATACTGCATTTTTAAACTTAGAAAAACTACCTCCCAGAGTCCACAGCTTATTAGGCTTACATTTAAAGATGATTTTTGCTGAAAAGCCTGCCATATCTGGCCACTCACTGGCAGGAGGAAGAAACCTCAAATCCATGGCTGGAACAGAATGGCTCTGCCAATTTACTGCTATATAAAAAGCTACTTTCTAACATGTATGGATAATACAGGGAAGTAATAACTTTATTGCTGTACAAAGAAGGTATGGTAATATCTTTGAAGAAACTTAACAGAAATAGAAGGTGACTGGTCACTGGCTAGCAAAGAGTGAACTCCACTCCTTAAAGACCTATTAAAAATCAAGACCTATTTGCTAGCTGTTGAGTAAATGTGCAGTGAAAAAACTCAAAAACACTACACATTCAAATGAATGAAGCATGGTTTAGGACAGTTGTTCCCAAACTTTTAGAGTACGATGATCCTACTTGGTAAAATACTTGATGGACTGCAAAAAACAAAAGTGGTTATACTTCCATTATCTGATGAATGGAACCTTTTACACAAATCTACTATCAAACCAGTAATACTTTTAAATGAATTTTCATTTTATCTGTCAAAAGGTGTCAACATTTTTGGAAAATGTTGTCACATACATGCATGAGACCTATTATTAATTCAGTTTGCAAAAGGGATGATTATTTATTTAGGATACTGAGTCACTTAGTGAACTTGACCCCTAACAATAAAACTACAGCCACTCAGAGATCTATAGTCCCTGACTAGGAACCACTGATAAAGTGGAAAAATCTTTGGACCAACAGGACACTGGAGTGCTTCCTTATTCTTTTCAATTTTAGAAGATCAAAGTTAGACTAGATGCTGAATGAATGAATAAAAAATATTTAATAGCAACAAAAAGTGTGTATAGGTTTGTGCTAAGACATGAAGATACAAACAGGAAAAAAAGATAGTCATTGCTCTCCAGGAACTCACATTCTGATAGGGGTCAACATCACATAGGAAAGTATAGCTGTAAAGGAAATGGAAAAATATACATAATAAAGCACAATAAATCCCCATATCTGCTATTTCTTGAAATGTTTTATTTTGCATCTTTAGTTAATTATCTCTCTGTTAGGAGGTTGGTAGCATGGTTCATCATCAATTCTCTGGAATTCAACTGAACAGATCAGAGTTAAGTCTTTCAAAGTTATGTTTTTCTTGTTACTATATAAACTATATACTATATATACTATATAAAAAATTAAATATATAAATTACTTTCACTCTGTATCAGTTCTTACAAGTCTTTCCAGATTTCTCTGAAAGTCTCCATTTCTTAAATTTTTAAAGCATAATAATACACTCAATTGCATACACATGCCATAATTTACATAGGCATTTCCCAGTTGATCATTCTCTCAGTTCTTAGTCCTTTGTCATTACAAAAAAGGTAGCTATAAAGTTTTGTACACCTTGGTCCTTTTCCTCATTTTGATCACTTTGGAGTGATACTTAAGTAGTAGTATTTCTTGGTAAAAGTATATACAATCTATTGATTTGACGATATAGTTTCAAACTGTTTGAAACAAGCAATTTCTATCATATTTTGTTTACATGTACCATGCATTGTGCATGGTGACATAAATACAACCCTTCCACTAAAGTCCTTGCACTCAAGGAACTTACATTCTAATGAGAGAAGAAAACACAAAAAAAGAGAGCTCAGAGGAAAGGCATGGGTGGATTTGGAGATGGGAGAACAGGAGATAAAATACCTGATGAGACTCCCCAATGTAGGAGCACCTTACTTAAGTCTAGGAAGTGAGAAATGGCTGGTAGGGAAATGAAGGCAGGCTAGCCTGCACATCTTTACAGAATAGAAGTTCCAAAAGGAAGTCACCCAAAGAGAGAAAGTGACCAGTATTTGTAGAGGGATATTCAATGGAATGCTGGCAGCAGAGGTGGCAGGATGAACAAAGCCCTGAGTGCTGAAGGAACTTTGGGGGTGAGGCAGAAGTAGAGGCATGCTTTTGAGGTCCAGAAAGTTAGGAAGAAAGCTAAGAGGGGGTGAAGGCAGACTACCTGGATGCTTCCACAAAATGGAGGTTCCAGGAAGAACTCAATAATGAGAAAAGGGAGGACAAGACTTATGACAGAATATTCCAGGGTGACCAGATCACAGAGGTAGCAGGGTTGCTCCATGAAAGGAGGTCCCAAGCACAGAGGAAACTTCTTGGATAAGCTAGCATGGTTTTAAAGACTAGTAAATCATGGAGAAGACAAAGGGGAATGAAAGTAGACTGGCCTGGGCTCCTTCACAAAATGGAGGCTGTGATAGGAACTCATCAATAGGAGAGAAACAGGTCTTGTGCAGGTATACTACATGGGGACCAGGCTTCAGGGAGAGGAAAAGAAGGTAGAGGAAGATCCTGGCAAGGCGGTTCCAGTCACTCAGTAAAGTTCCACGAAGAGACAGTAGTAAAATCATAATTTTGAGGTCTAAGAGGTTCAAGAACAGGGTCAGGAGGAGAAGATAACAATTCAAAGCTCAACAACAACACACCAGTGTTACTGTTTTCCCATAGCTCCTTCAACAACTGTCATCTTACCATTCTGATGGATATGAAGTAGAACCTCAGAATAGCTTTAATTTGGCAAATTTGCATTCCTCTAATTATCAATGATTTAGAGCATTTTTAATAGAGCTGTTGATAGCTTGGTCTATAATTTGTAAAGTGCCTGTTCACAGCTTTTGACCATTTATCTACTGAGTTCTCGCCTTAGTTTTATGAATTTCTATCAGTTTGTTATACATCTTGAACATGAAACGGTTATCACAGAAACTTGCTGCAGTTTTCTCATTTACCTGTTTCTGTTCTAGTTTTAAATACCATAGATTTGTTTGCACAAAAATTCTAAAATTTTTATATCTATTTTTGCTTGTGCGATACTATAACTTGCTTAGTCATGGACTTTTCCTCTATTCATAGATCTGAAAAGTAATTTCTTCCTAAATCTTCTAATTTGTTTATAATATGACTTTGACATCAAGGTCATATGCCTTTAGAATTCATCCTGATATCTTCTTAGCATATTCTGCAAGTCTTCAATGGAGACCAGGAAACCCACAGGACCAAAATACACTGTTGAAATAGGGGATAGTGGTCCAAGTAAATGATTTAGAATGAGTAGATCTACAGAGGAGCTAATCTTGACTTTGTAATTTACTACAGGATGGGTGTCGCCTCGGCAAGGCCTCTTAAAGAAGAGAAAGAAGGCAGTGTGTGTTATTCAAGTCAAGCCACCATCACATTCTTGATCAGCATAACTCCTCAGACCTTACTGGAGAAAGGGCAGCTAGATGGTGCAGTGGATAGAGTACCAGTGCAGGAATCAGGAGGACCTGGGTTCAAATCTCACTTCAGACACTTGACACTCACTAGCTGTGTTACCTTGGGCAAGTCACTTAACCCCAACTGCCTCATCCTGGGTCATCCCCAGTCATCCTGATGAATATCTGCTCACTGGATCCAGATGGCTCTGGAGGAGAAGTGAGTTGGTGACCTGCATAGCCCTCCCTCTCTCAAAACAAAGTCAAGTACAAGTCATGTCATTATTTCTCTGATGGCATGGTCTTCTTCGGCAACAAAGGACGAACACAAAATGGGGAAAGCATTAGACCCTGGACTGAAGAGTCTCAGGAAAAGCAAAGGTTCCAGCCCAGTGAGCTTAGTCATCAACCTGGGTATAGGCAGGTACTGAAGACCAAGCTACTCAAAGACCAAGAAAACAAAATTTTTGTCACAAAAGTTTTTGATATTGTCAGATTATTTAACATCAAAACCTGATATGATTTTACAGTGGAAATGACATTAAAGAAAAGGCATTAATATCTGCTTTGGCACTGTACCCTAAAGACGGCTAAACACTTCCATACAAGCTATCTCCTGGGGAGAGGCTCTTAATTTTGTATTGATATCACCAGTACTTAGCATATTGGTTTACTCATTGCTGCTGTTTTTGTTGTTGTTCAGTCACTTTTCAGTCGTGCCCAACTCTTTGTGACCCTATTTGATTTTTCTTGGCAAAGACACTATAGTGGTTTGTCACTTCCCCAGCTCATTTTACAAATGAGGAAACTAAGGCAAACAGGGTTAAATGACTTACCCAGGGTCATAATAAATTCTTCATTCATTCATTCATTCATCCCTAGAAGAAGTTAGGCAGCAAAATGGATAGAGTACTGGATAGAATAAGAAAGATCTGAGTTCAAAATCAGACTCAGACACATACTAGCTCTGTGACTCTGGGGGCAAGTCACTTAGCCTTTGTCTACTTAAATTTATTCAAAAGTAAAATGGGGTATTATAATAATAGCACTGACCTCACACGACTGATGTGAGGAACAAATGAAATAATATATACAAAATATTTAGTATAGTGCCTGACACAAGATAGGTGCTCATTCCATGCTCCCTCAACACCTCCCCACATTCCTAAAGACTCCGTTCATTCATAGGGTTATGGTTTATGGTACTGTTCTAAATCTAATTTCAGCTAGATTGATGTGCAGTTTTTCCACCAATTTTTGTTAAATAGACATCTTTATACAGTTATATATTTTATATAGTTTATATATTTATATACTTTATATAATTATGGTCTTTGAGCTTATCAAAAAAAATAGGCTACTAGGATTTTTTGCTTTGGTATGTCAATGTACCTAATTTGTTTCACTAAGTGAACACTCTATTTTACATCTAATACCAATTAGCATAGATGACTGCTGTTTTGTATTACCATTTGAGATCTGATAACTGATAGGCCAACTTCTATTCTTCTGTTTTACACATTAGTTACCTTGAAATTCTAGACCTTTTATTCCTCAAGATGAAAATTTTTTTCTAGGTATAAAGTAGGCCTGTGGTAATTTGATCAATATGGCACTGAATAAGTAAAGTTGGTAGTGTCATTTTTATTGCATAAGTAGAAAATCAATATTTCCTCAAATCTTAAGGTTTATCTCAAAAGATTAAGTTTTATTAATATAGTTCTTCTACATCTTATAGTTCTTATGTGTCTTCGTATGTGGGCTACTAAGTATTTTAAATATTCTGTAGTAATTATGAATGGAATTTCTTTTTCTATCTTTCTGCTAGATATTAATAATAATATGTGGAAATGCAGATGATGTCCATGGTGTTATTTTGTCTTAAAACTTTACTAAAGTTATTTCAAATTATTAATCTCTAGAATATTCTATGAAATTCATATTATTTATTAAAAATCCACTTCTTCCAATGCATTCTAACATTTAACTGAATTGGTGTGGGACTTTCACAAAACTTTTTTACATCTATCAGTATAATGATGGGATTTTGACTTTTGTTATTAAAATGTTCTACTCTAGTTATGGTTTTCATTTTATTGAATCAAACCTACACTTCTGATATGAGCTCAATGTGAGCATAAGGGATATACTGTTGTAGCCAATTCACTATTGTTTTATTTAATATTTTTGTATCTATGTTTACAGGGAATACTGCTCTGTAGATTACTATTTCTGCATTGTCTCTCCCTGGATTAGGTATCAAGACCATATTTATGTTAAGGGAAACATTTGGAAGGATGCCATGTTTTCCTATTTATAATTTCTATAATATCAGCATTGATTTTTCTTTGAATGTTTGAGAGAATACACTTTAAATTCATGTGGTCTTGATTTGTTTCTTCTTTGGAAGTTCATTTATGGTTTATATCATAACATTATGTGATAAGTGGATATTCAAATAATCTATTTCTTGCTTTGTTGAACTATGTATTCTTATTTTTTGTAAATATTCATCTATTTCTTTTAACTTAATGATTTTATTGGCAAATCAGTGGACTAAATCATTTCTTAGAGTTTCCCTTATTTCATCTTTAAGTAATGTAAATTCTTCATAACAATCAAGTTATTTATTTTGTTTTTTCAAAAAAGTTTATAGTTTTATTTTTATTATTACCATTAATTTGTTTACAATTTAATTTAACTCTTCTTTAATTTTTAGAACCTTTACTTTGGTATATAATTGGGATTTTAAAATTTGTGTTGATTTTCTAGTGTTTTTTTTTCAATAGCATATCAAGTTCATTGATCTTTTCTTTCTTTTACTTCCCCAATTCTAATTTTTAAGGAATTATTTTCTTCAATGAGTTTTAGTACCACCTTTTCCATTTCCAATTCTACTTTTAAAGGAGTTGTTTGCCTCAACAGATCTTTTTTCCCACTTGGTCAATTCTATTTTTTAAAGAGTCGTTTTCTTCAGTTAATTTTTGTGCTTTCTTTTCCAAGCTGCTGACTCTTTTCCCATAATTCTCTTGCATAACTCTCAATTCTTTTCCTAATTTTTCCTCTATCTTTCTTACTTGATTTTTAAAATCCTTTTTGCACTCCTCTAAGAAGGTTTCTTTGGGCTTGAGATCAATTCAAATTCCCCTTTGAGGCTTCACACATAGGCACTTTGATATTGTCGTCCTCTTCTGAGTTTGTATATGCATCTTCCCAGCTGTCAAAGTAGTTTCTTATGGTTAGGGCTCTTTTTTGTTTTTTGCTCATTTTTAAAAGTTAAGCTCTGTTTCTGAGGTACAGGAGGTACTGTCCCAAGCTTCTTACACTGGGGGGTCAGGGACCTGATCACTTGCTTTCTTCTGTACTAGGGCCTATGGGACTGGTGGTTTGCCCACTTCACTAGGGTGGCCTGACCTGGGCCTGTTGTACCCTGGATTTCAGGGCGGGCAATTCACCTGCTACACTGGGGCTGGAGGTCGCACAGATGGTTTGCTGTACCACTAGCCTGCTAAGCCAGGTCTATGGGGCCTTGGGGGTTGATCTATGCTATGGCGAAGAACCTCCTGCTAGCTTGTTTGGACACTGCCTGCAGTAGACTCAGTTCCCCTTTTACTCAATTGAAACCAACCTTTCCTGAAGTTCTTTTAAGTTATCTTGGGAAGAAAAATTATTTCATTCTGTCTTTTTGTAGATTCTGTTGCTCCAGGATTTTGTTTTAGAGGCTTGATTTAGCATCATGTTCAAGGAAAACCAGGCAAATTCCTGACTTCTCTCTGCCATCTTAGCTCTGCTCTCTGCCACTCCTAATCTTTTCTTTCTTGTGCTGATGAAAGTATTTACCAATGCAAATTGTTTTAGCCACATTCTATAAGTTTTTGTATGTTTTGTCATTGCTGTCATGGCTTTGATGAAATTGTCAATTATTTCTTTAATTTGTTCTTTGACCAATCTATCCTTTAACATTGTTTAATCTATAATCACTCATTAATCTCTTTTTCAAAGTACTTTTTTTGAATACATTTTTTCACATTATGATTTGGCTGCAAGTGTAGTACTATGGTTCAATCTACCTGACAGAGATGGAAATAAAAAGGGAAAAGAATTATATAAACAGATGAAAGCAGGGGCAAAAAAAGGTCCTAGTGTGTGAAACCTCAAAGGAAAAGTAATAACAAGAAGAGGAGACCCCACATAAGGGAATGAGGGCCTGTGAAAATAAGGTCACCATAAAAAAAAAAATTAAAGCAAAGGAATTAAAGGAAAATAGTACTGTGTTTACAGCCAAAGAGGGATAAAAATTATAACTTGAAAAAATCATTTTTATACTTTTACAGAAATATGTAAATTTAAATTCCAAATTAAAACATGAATGGATTATAATTAATACAACTAAAAGAAAAAAAGTAACAAACTGGATAAGAAATCAAAACTTTACAATTTGTTGCTTACAATAAACACACTGTAAGAACCAAAACACACACAAAATAATGAGAGGATGGAAAAAAATTTATTATGCATCAAATTAATAAAAAAAATGGGGGGCGGAGCCAAGATGGCAGAGTAGAAAGACTCACATATGCTAGCTCTGAACCCACAGCCCATGGATTTCCTCTAAAAAGAACTCCTAACAAATTCTGGAACAGTGGAAGCCGCACAGCAACACAGTGAAGGAGATTTCCGTTCCAGAGAGCCCTGAAAAGTCGACCTCAAAGGTCCATTGCGCACCAGATGGGAGCACAGCCCTGCCCTACCTTGGCCATGTGGCACTGAGAAGAGCAAGCAGATCCAGGCAGGCTTCAGGGACAGAATCACCAGCAGCATGCAAAGGTCCCGCCACCCACAGACTCCCAGGTCAGTGAGAGAAACAGGCTGAAGGGGGAGGGGGGGTGTCTCTGGGACTCAGGTCCCCTCAGGAGGCAGCAGCAGAGGCAGCAGCAGAGGCAGCAGGCGGCCAGAGGCTCTCAGAGCAGGCAGGAGCTCTGCAGGAGCTCCATTACAAAAGGTCTCTGCATAAAAACCCCCTGAGGGAATTGAGCCTGGGAGGCGGCCCTGCCCCCACCTGAGCACCAGAAATTAAGCTCCCATTGAATAGCAGCCAGGCCTGCCGCTGAAAGCCCTGAGGCTGGGGAGCAGCATTTGAATCTCAGACCCCAAGCACTAGCTGGGCGGACCTAGGCCGTGGAGGGGAGAGGACTCTCAGAAGTCAAGTAACTGGCTGGGAAAATGCCCAGAAAAGGAAAACAAATAAGATCATAGGAGGTTATTTTCTTGGGGAACAGATGATTGTATCATTCCTCTCTGACGAAGAA
>JAQQSK010012275.1:0-11941 GCA_028658325.1 Potorous gilbertii
AGAGAATGAACATTTATCTGATTAATTAATCTATGGAGCCTGATGTGTTTTGGGGTGGGGAAAACTCACCAGCTCTCCTTCCTCAAGTGGTTTTTTGTAGAGCTGAGTTCTCTGGCTAAAAGCCTCTACTCTACACTAGCCATGTCAACACTCACTTCTCCTACTCAGAAAGTTGGGCTCAAAAAGGAATGTTTTACTTGCCAGGTTTAAGCTTGTTCAGGTCTTCTCAAGACACACAAGCATGCATGCATGTGCATGCACACACGCACACACACACACACACACACATACACACACAGCCAGGAAAAAGGTATAAGGAAAGAAGGGATGGGATGGTGTCGAGGGGTTGAACTAAGGGGTGGAAATCCCTGAGAACAGCCCAGAAAGGCCTCTGACAATGGATTTCTGCTTAAACCAGTTTGTGGGATGTGAGGTTCTCTTGTTGGCTGCCCAGCTCTCTTTCCTTCATATTCTCCCCTGGGCAGTGCTTGTATGAGCTTGTAGGTTGGGAAGGTTTTCCTCCCCCTGAAACCTTCCATCTCTGAATAGCACTGACATCTCCTCTTTCCCTGGGGCTTCTGTTTTGCCTTTACCCTTCTGTATTTCCCTGTTTGACATCTTGCCCTAGATTCAAGGCCAAGTCTTTGCAAGAAGAAGACCTCTTGTCTTCCTTTTTCCCAACATGCTCCCTGGAGGAAACAGGGAGCTCCAAGGTGAGGGGCTCTTCTCTCCAGCCAGGGAAGGCCTGCCCCCAAAGAAAGCAATAACCTTGCCAATGATCAAGCAGAAGCCAAGATAAGGAAACTCATATCTCCCTGGAATGTCTCCATTTAAACTCAGAGTTTAAATTGAGTTCAGAAACAAACTTAATAACAGCATGTTCATTAGCTTAACATTCTAAGAGGAAAAAAACATCTGCATCAATAGGTAAATTTAAAATACATGCAGAGTATTTGAAAGGTAACCTTAGAAGGAGGACATTAGCAGCTGGGGGGACCAGGAAAGGCATGTTGCAGGAGAAGTCATTTGAACTGAATCTCAGGGTAAGCCGGAGAAGCAAAGGGGCAAATTGAGGAGAAGGAAATGCATTACTGGAATGAGGTAGAGAATGGCACAGAACATACAATTAATAAGTATCTGAGGCCAGATTTGAATTCAAGAAGGTGAGTCTTCTTGACTCCAAGCCTGTCACTCTCCACTGTGCCATCCTGTGGTCCCTGTGGTTTTTACATCCCTTCTATCTCTAGCACTGGTATAGGATCTATGTCATAGAGTTTTAATAAGCAAAAACTAGATGATCTCAAAAACCCTTTCTTAGAGACAGCTGGTGGCCAATAGGATAGTATAGATATATAGGATAGAATGCTAGGCCTGGAGTCAGGAAGGACTGAGTTCAAATCCAGCTTCAGAAACTTTTCAACTTTATGAATCTTAACCTCTGCCTGCCTGCTTGTGTTTCCTCAACTGTAAAAAATGGGGATACTAATAGCACCTATCTCATAGGGTTGTGAAGAATAAATGACATAATATTTGAAATGTGCTTAGTCCAATACCTGGTACATAGTAGGTGCTTCATAGATGCTTGTTTTCTTCTCTTTAAACTTCTAACTTTGATGATTGAGTCTAGGATCTGGAGTGTTTCCAAGAACTCTTCAAAAGCTGCCCAGTCAGTAATTTTTCCCCAGGTTGATCTAGCTTAAGATTTGACCTCCTTTCCTTGTTTCTCCTACCTCAGGCCAGTCAGAGAGCACTACAGAGGGGAGGAGGAAAGACTCAGATTCACCCATCTCTCTTTATTTTCTCCAGAGAACAGAATGTTACTTCATTCAAAGTCCTTAAAACTTTGTCACTTCTGTCTCTTTGTGACCCCATTGGGGGTTTTGTTGGCCAAGACAATGGCATGGTTTGCCATTTCCTCCTTCCTATCATTTTACAGATGAGGAAACTGAGGCAAGCAGGATAAAGTGATTTTCCCAGGGTCACACAGCTAATAAGTGTCTGAGGCCAGATTTGAACTCAAGAAGATGAGCCTTACTCCAGGCCCCATACTCTATCCATTTCAGGACAATAAATCAGCATGGCAGTCCTAGAGAATAGGTCATTTCCTCTAAAGACTTCTCATGGGATCTTCTCTTGAAAGTATCTGACAAGAAATGGTAGGTACTAAAAAGGATTGGTGACAACTGGTTACCTAATTTCAGGTCAGAGTCCTTCCGGACCAACAGAGGCAGCATATAAGATACCCCAGATATCCTTTGCGTACAACCCATGACTAGATGTACTTCCTAGTGGCCTGACATGATGAGAGTCTAAGTTGAGAAGAATAGGTAGCCATCCCTTCCCTACCTTCCCAACTCCTTCCAAAGGAATGAGTTGGGACCTTTAAGTAGACTTAGCAAAACCTCTCAGGTGGTTGCTACTCCTGCTACTGCTGTTGCTACTACTACCACTACTACCACCACTACTACTACTACTACCACTACTACCACTACTACCACTACTACTACTACCACTACTACCACTACTACTACTACTATCACTACTATACTACTGCCACTTCTGCTACTACTACTATGACCACCAACACTACCACCACTACTAACTTTACTGATAATAACAGCATTAACATGGCACTTCTAAGCTTTGTAAAGTGTTTTATGTATATTATTTCCTTTCATCTTCATAATAACTCTGTGAAAAACATAATATAATTATCCCCATTTTATGGTTGAAGAAACTGAGACTGAGAGAAATTGATTTTTCCAGGAAAAAAAGAAATCAGCATAGACATTTTTCTTAATGCTTTGCTGGGGGAAATAAGAGAGCCACATCTGACAGAATTATCTAGTAGCTAACACAGTGAGTGCCTTGCCAATCTTAGATGTTTTTTGTTTCACTGAATTGCTTGCTAAATTGTCTACTCCAATTGGAAAAAAAACAGAGCTGTGTCTTCAAGATCTCTTTAAGTTCTAAAGGCCTATGCTCTATGGTCTGTGTTCCATGGCCATGGGTGGAAGATTCTAGAAGTCATCTAGGCAAAACTCCCACTTATCTCACCCTGGCATTGCTGGTAACCTACCAAAGGAAATCTGTTTATTTTTTGCAAGTAACTACGAGGAAAGAACCCTTCTTCTGCTTGAAGGAACAGAACTTAAAATCAGGCTCCTGGTAAAACAATCTTTCTCTACCATGAGAAGCCCAAGATTTGGCCTACTTGGGGGTATCAATTTTGACTAAGTTACCTGATTAATCCAGTTCAACAACCATTTGATCTCTTTTCTTTTTCCTTTGAACAGACTTTGGTGCTGTATTAATAAAACCCAAGTGGCAAAGGCTGCTGCTACCTCAAAAGACTTGGCCAGATGACCAGCCTCAGAAAGAGGATCAGGCTTGTGTTCTGGGGACTTGCGAAAAATACTGAGTGTTACCCAAAATCCATTAAGGAGAATTCACAGGCCTCTCACTGAGGAATTTGACATCAAAGGTCTTTCTGATGCAGCTATTTCTCTCTTTGGCATGGGCAATGGGAAAATGGTGATTTTATGTATGCTCTGGCTTCTTTCTCTGGCTCCACACTGAATTATACGTCTGTTCTCTTCCCAGACAAAGGCTTCCAGTCAGGCAGGTGGGCCCTGTCCTGCTTGTCCCTGGCTTCTCCCAGCCATCTGTCTGCGCTCACTTCTGAAGTCTGGCAGGCTCCTGGAAATGTAGGTTTGATCTCTTCCTTCAATGAAATATTGCTAATAAATTATTCATCCCTCTTCTATCAAATAACAGCATCACCCACCACTCTCAGTGTCAGGTCAGAAGCATCTCTCTTGGGCTGCATGGCACAAACTGAAGAAGTTTCTTCTAAGTAATGCCTGGGAAATAAATCTCTCTCTCTGTCACTCAGCCAGCTTAACAAACTCCTAGCAAAGGAAGTTCTCTTCTTCCAGCCCATCACAGGCATGTAGAAGGACAAGCTGGTTGGTAACCTGCAGGCACTTCATTGACAATCCATTTGGCCAAGACATCTGCCTCCACCCCATACCTAATTTATATAGTGCCCTGATGGCATCGGAAGAAGTTATTGCAATCCACTTTTCCCTTTGACAGTTTATTTCAATGACTCCCACACACAGTTAAGGCTCTGAGTCACTGTCTGATTCTTTTTTCCATTGCATAACCCTAGGGAAGGGCCTTGCCTCCGCCTGTTGGGAGATTTGACTCTTTTGCCTTCAAAGCATTTTTGCACCTTGGCTGGACATTGCTAGAACACGGCTGGAAGGCATGACTTTTTAACTGGGCACCTCACCCATCTAGTCCTTCCTATGCACAGCTGTGGTGTTTGAAGCTGACCCACTCTTTTGTCTTGTTTTTGGATGTGGGTTTCTCTGGCATATATGTTTTTTTTTAATTCCCATTTTCATGACAGTCCAACTCTTTGGTGAAGAAGCAGCAAAAAAGTATTTTAAAAAATCTCCTCTCCAAAGCTTCTCTCAGAGGCTGAATAGCCTCCAACTGAAGAAACAAGGCTGGTTCAGCCTGTTCTATGAGAAAACCCTTGCTTTGAAACAGTGTCTTAAAATGAGCAAAGTAACCCCTCTGTGCCTTCTCCCAAGTTGCACTCACCCCGGTAGTTCGTGGTCTTCAGAGGACAATGATTACAGATTTTTAAACAAAACCCTTAAGGGTTTTTCATGGTAATTCTACCCATGTTGTTCCTTAGACCACCACGGCATGTTTCCCATCTTCGACCAGAATCAATCAGGTTCCATTAGTTTTTAGAAGAAAGGATTTGTTAAGAAGGAATAATAAAACTAATGGTTACAAAAATCTTACTACCAAGCTCGAAGCATATACTCTTGTACAAATAAATTTCTTGACAAGAGTTGTTCAGATTTAAAGCATAATGCTAGTAAGCCTCATGTGTAGAGAAAACGTGACTGAGTAATACCTCTAGACCCCTGTCCTTGGAAATCCCTTTTTCTATTTGAGGAGTCTTCATGAAGTTCTCATGATGTATAGCTTTCTGTTGGGCTCCAAGGATCGAATCCTCTGCTACAAGGTAAAAGTTTAACAATTGGCTCTCTCTTAAAACACATGACACATTTTTAAGTTTAACATTTTCTTGAAACAATGTTTTTCTTAATTTGTTTTTCTTAAAACAATCAACAAAACAATAAATCAAGACCTGATTTGTAGTTTTTGCCAATTTCCAAGGAATAAATGCTTACACTGAAAATTTAGCAATAGGTACTTTAAAGACAGTTTGAACTGGCTCCAGCACACTTCTGCTATGTTAAATCCACAATAGCTACTTCTCTCTGCTAATTTCAATTCCTGAAGCTATTCCATCTAAAGTCCTCCATCATCCACTAGTGTTCCAGCAGCCACAACTACACCTAAGCTGTCAAGGAGACTTTTAATGGAATTCCTGGATCACCAAAACTCATCCTCAGGTTTACCCGGGTTACCTCCCATCTCAGAATACTCATTTACCTAAAACTAGGAAACAATAGACAAAAGAAACAGAGGTTCCTTCTATGTGTCCATAGCATCCAAGTGGGAAATAAGGCAACATTCCCTCCCATTGTTCAACACTTAAAACCATCAAGGAAAGAGACTGAGAAATAAGTAGATTGCATTTTTTGTATGCACAAGCCACTCCAGGTCAGCTACTCTTGAATCATCAGTTCTTCCAGCTCCATAGAAACCTTTTTGTCATCACATAGTATCAACCACTTAGCCACTCATTCAATATTCAATAAACATTTATTAAGCATCTGCTAATCATCAAGCACTATGCTAAGGGCTTATTGTTCAGTTGTTTTCAGTCATGGCCAGTTTGGGGTTTTCTTGACCAAGATATTGGAGTGGTCTGACATTTTCTTTTCTGGCTCATTTTACAGATGAAGAAACTGAGGTGAATAAGGTTAAGTGACTTGTCCAGCATCACACAGCTAGTAAGTGACTCCAAGCCCAACACTATCCACTGAGCCACTTAGCTGCTAAGAGTTGGGGGTGGATACAAATAAGAAAAGACAATGTCTGACCACAAGGATCTTACCATCTAATAGGAGATAATATACAAATGGAAGCTAAAAAAGGGAAGGGGACGGAAGAGATGAGGATCATTTTTCCTGGCATTGAAACCAAGCAGAACTACAGATGGGAAATGAAATTTCTGCCCTCTATAAGGAAGAGTTTAGTACTTCACCCTCCAGCCCTCCAACCAGAAGTGGTCTCATCCAAGTTTCAACACAGTTGAATTGAAACAGACCAAGAATATATGTGCTGTCTCTAAGGTCTAGGACCGCAATGACAGTCCTCTCATTATACAGGGATCAAAATCCCTACAAAGTAAAGAAAGAAATCTTAGGGCCACAGAAGTTTAGAGCTGCAAGAGACCCTAGAGATAACCTAATGATGTGCCTTATCTGAGATACAGGGTGTACTAGAGTCAGCTTGAACTGACTCCTGAGCCAACTGTTAATTTTCAGTGTAAGCATTTACATTGCAGAAACTGACCAACTCTACAAATCATGGCTCAGTTTTTTGTTGTTGTTGTTTATCTATGCTTAAAAAGGTGATGGAGAAAAAATTATAATAATGCAGATTAAACTTAAAAGTATATCTTGAATACATTTTCCCCCAAACAGATGATTTAAAAAAAAAAAGATTACTTATACAACACTGGGATTCCCAATGCAACATCCTAATGGATGGTCAGTTTCTGCTTTAACATCTCTATTAGGAGGTTGGCTGCTAAGACTAGGGCAGCAAAACTTTAAAAAGCAATTCGAGTCTGCATGAGGGGATATAGCTCTGAAGGACTATTGCTATTGCTACTTCTGCCTTTGGATTCCTACTGCCTCTAAGATGAAATATAAACTTTCCTGTTTGACATTTAAATGTCTTCACCACTTTCTATCCAGTTTTCTTATAGTTTATGCCTTTCCTTGTAGTTTGACCCAGCCATACTAGTCTATTTGCTGTATTAAATACATAAAATACATAAAATTCTGTATTTCCTCTATGCCTGGAAAGCTCCCCTCCTCACCTCTACCTCTTCTAGTTCCTAGTTTCTTTCAAGTCTTGCCTCAGGTGTCACATTCTATATAAAGACTTTCCTGATTTCATCCCATGCCCCTGTTGCCACTAGTGCACCTCATTTAAACTACCTTGGATTCATTTTTTACCTATGCATTATATATCTATATATAAAGATGTCATCTGCCCTAGGATGTTAGCTCCCTGAGGAGACTGTTAAGTTTTTGTCTCTGTATCCTTAGTACAATCTGGCTTCCAACTTCATTATTCAACAAAAATTTTTTCTCCGAAGTTATTAATGATCTTTTAATTGCCAAATCTAATGGCTTTCCTCAATACTCCTTCTTAACCTCTCTGTAGCCTTTGACACTGTTGAACAACTTCTCCTTGATATTCCCTTCTTTAGATTTTTTTGTGACACTGTTCTCTCCCAGTTCTTCTCCAACCTATCTGACCACTCTTACCATCTCCTTTACTGGGTCTTCATCCAGATCTGCTAACCATGTGTTTCTCACAGGACTCTGTCCTGGGCTCTCTTTGCTTTTCCCTTCATGTTATTTTAATAAGTTTTTATTGAAGTCTTTTGTTTTTACATCACCATAGTTTCCCCTGGTATTTCTCTCTCCCCTCTTTATATAGAGCCATACTACATACTATACTTTTAAGACAAAAAAGAAATCAACTTAAGAGATCAATATGTCAAAAAAGTGTGAAAATGTATGCAATGTGCAATATTGTGGACCTCCTCTCTGCAAAGGGATGGGTTGGGAGTGGTTTTTTTTTAATATTTCTCCTTTCGAATCATACTTGTTCTTATAATCTTGAAAGATTCTCTTTTGATTTGTGTGTATAGAGGGCTGTTTTTTCGGTTTACATTATTGTAGTTGTGTATATTATTGTCTTGGTTTTGCTTAATTTAATCTGCTCCAGTTTGTGTAAATCTTTCCAACTTAGCTTACAAATAAATATACATCTATAAATGTATATTCATCATCTTCATGATTTCTTGTAGCACAACAATATTTCATTACATTCATATACCACAATTTGTTTAGCCATTCCATTTTGTTTCCAATTCTTCGCTATCACAAAAAAAATATTGTTAAAAACATTTTGATGTGAATGGGGACTTTCTTCTTATCAAGGGCCTCCTTGGGCTAAAAGTCCAGTAATGGAATCTCTGGGTCAAAGAGTATGGCTATTTTAGTCACTTTATTTAAATAATTCCAAATTGCTTTAAAAACAATTGTACCCGTTTATAGCTCCATCAAAAAATGTTACTGTGTGCCCATATTCTGACAACCCCTCCAACATTGACTATTCCCAACTGTTGTCATCTTTGACAATTTACAAAGTTGTTATTTACATTTTTCTTATTATGCTAGTTATATGTTAGTGATTTGGGTTTTCTTTAGTATGACTATAAATTGTTTTGATGTCTTTATCAGAAAGCTACTTGTTCATATCCTTATCAATTAAGGAATGGTTCTTTTTCATGTGATTGTTAATAGTTTGCAACCTCTATACAATTTCACTTGGTGATGTCATCAATTTCCATAGATTCAAATATTATCTCTGTACTGATGATTCTCAATACATATCTAACTCTCACCTCTCTACGGACCTCAATCCTCTAATGTCCAACTTTCCATTGGACAACTCAAACTCAAACAGACATCTTAAACTCAACATGTCCAAAATAGAATTCATTATCTTTCCCCAAAACCCTTGCTTCTTCCTAACTCAACTTCTCAGTTAAATATATTACCATCCACCAAGTCACCCAGGCCTATAACCTACACATTATCCTTGACTTTTATTCTTTCTCATTCCCTATATCCAGTTGTTAAGGCCTGTCAATTTTACCTTCGTATCTTGTTTATATGCCTCTGAACCTGCCACCACACTGGTACAACCCTTCATCAGCTCACACCTGTACTATTGTCATAGGCTTCTGATTGATCTCCCTGCTACAAATCTCTCCCCACTTCTATTCCTCTATTCCACTATCAGAATGACCTTCTTAGAGCCCAGATCTGACCATGTCCCTATTCAGTAAACTCCAATGTCTATTAATCACATCCACGTATAAAATCTTTTGTTTGGCATTCAGAATTCTTCATTACCACCCCCCCTCCACCCACACATCCACACAACACACACACACACATACCCACACACACACAACACACACACATATAGATGTCCACACATGCACACACACAGATACTTTTCTAGTCATTTTATACCTTATATCCTCCAACCCACCACATCCTCTGCTGTCCAGTGATATTAGCCTTCTGGCTGTATCTCAAACAAAACACTCCATCTTCCAACTCTGAGTATTTTCATTGGTTGTCTCACATGCCTAGAATGCTCTCCCTCGTCATCTCCTACTTCTGGCTTCTCTATTTCTTTCAAGGTCCAAGTAAAATCTCTCCTTTTTTAAATCTTAAACTAATTTTTTTTTAAATTATCTCAAATTTACTTATTTATTTTTAGTTTTTAGCATTCACTTACATAAGATTTTTGAAGGTTTTTTATATATTTTTTAATTTTTTTCCTCATTTCTCCCCTTTTCTCACCCCAAGAAGGCATGTAATTTGATATAGTCTCTATGCATATATTCATATTAAGCCTATTTTCACATTAATCATGTTGTGAAGAAGAATTAGAACCAGTGAGAGAAAGCATAAGTCTATCAAAGTTAATCATTGCACAATGGGGCTATTCCTGTGTCCAGTGTTCTCCTGGTTCTGCTCCCCTCATCAGTTCATGCAAGTCTTTCCAGATTTTTCCGAAATCTACTGCTCATCATTACAGTACAATAGTATTCTGTTATGTTTATATACTACAGCTTGTTCAGCCATTCCCCAATTGATGGGCATCGCTTCAATTTCCAGTTCTTTGCCACCAATGAGTTCTTTTCCTGTTTACATTATCTCTTTGGGATACACACCTAGAAGAGATAGATATTGCTGACTCAAAGGATATTCACAGTTTTATAGCCCTTTGGCTATTGTTCCAAATTGCTCTCCAGAATGGTTGAATCAGTTCACAACTCCATCAACAATGCAATAATGTTCCTACTCTCCCACATCTTCTCCAGCATTTATCATCTTCCTGTTTTGTCATGTTAGCCAATCTGATAGGTATGATGTGGTACCTTAGAGTTGTTTTGATTTACCTCTTTCTAATCAATAGTGATTTAGAGCATTTTTTCATATGACTGTTGATAGTTTTAATTTCTTCATCTAAAAACTGCCTGTTCATATCCTTTGACCATTTATCAATTGAGGAATGATATATTCTTATAAATTCAACTCAGTTCTATATCTGTTTTGGAAATGAGGCTTCTATCAGAGACACTAGTTATAAAACATCTTTCCCAGTTTTCTGCTTCCTTCCTAATCTTGGCTTTGTGCAAAAACTTTTCAATTTTATGTAATCAAAATTATCCATTTTATATTTCATAATGTTCTTTTGCTCTTGTTTGGTCATAAATTCTTCCATTCTCCATAAATTTGACAGATAAACTATTCCTTGCTCTACCAGTTTACTTATACTATCAGCTTTTATATCTAAATCATGTACCCATTTTGACTTTATTTCAGTTATAGGTTTCTGCCATATTATTTTCCAGTTTTCCCAGCAGTTTCTGTCAAATAGCAAGTTCTTATCCCAAAAACTAGAGTCTTTGGGTTTATCAGACTGTAGATTACTATAGTCATTGACTATTGTGTCGTGTATCTAACCTATTCCGCTAATCCACCACTCTACTTCTAAGCCAGTACCAAGTAGTTTGGATGATTGCTGCTTAATAATACAATTTAAAATCTGGTATGTCTAGGCCACTTTCCCTTTCATTTCTTTTTATTAATTCCCTTGATATTCTGGACCTTTTTTTCTTCCAGATGAATTTTGTTATTATTTTTTTCTAGTTCTATAAAATAATTTTTGGTAGTTTAATTGGTATAGCACTGAATAAGTAAATTAATTTAGATAGAATTGTCATTTTCATTCTATTAGTTCAGTTTACCCACAAGCAATTGATGGTTTTCTAATTTTTAGGCCTGACTTTATAAAATTCCACTTTCTACATGAAACCTTTCCCCAAACCTTTCAATTCTAGGGCCTTCCTTTTGTTTTTTTTTTTTTATTTCCAATGTATGTTGTATATAGCTTGTTTGTACATACTTATTTGCATAGCTTCTCCCCCAATAGATTATAAGTTCCTCCAGGACAAGTATTGTCTTTTGGATATCTTTGTATCCCCAGGGCTTAGCACAAACCAATGAAAGTCTCCCAGAAGAGACCGGAAAATATACTTCCCTCCTCATAGTAGAGAGGCAGAGACAAAACAGAATGTTTTGTACCTTGACAGATGTGGTTGCCATGTTGGCTATTTTTGCTTAATTGTCTTTGTTTTGTTTTTAATCCCAAAGGAGGACTCAATATGAGAAGCATTCCAGAATTGGCAATGACTGCAAGATGAAAGATATCAACAAAAGGTCTTTTTAAAAATGGTAATAAATGTGGTTGGCAACCCTCAAACTAACCAAGGATAAAGACATATATCATTTAATGTTGTAATTTAAAAATGTGGTTAAAGTTACTGGAAAACATACTAGTCAAAATAACATTACCAGTAGACTATAAGCCCTTTAGTAGATAGAGCTGAGAGAGTCACTCCCTTGGTGCTAGAGGTAGGTAGAGCCCAAAATGGGTCAAGGGCAGAGGAATCAACCAAAGCAAAGACCAGGCTGTTGTTGGGTGAGAGAAATTAAAAACAGTGACTAGGCTGGCCTGTTTGGCCTAACAGTTGTGTTAGGAACGTTCTGATGGAGTTTGGTTATAATGTCTTGGTGATATGTGTGTGAAATTTGATTGGTTGAACCATTGATGC
>JAQQSK010012276.1:0-11941 GCA_028658325.1 Potorous gilbertii
GAATTTGAGTCTTCCTATCTTCAGGCTCAAAAGGCTCTACTGTGCCATCCAGCTAGGTACTAATCAAACAATCACATTTGCCTTTTAAATAGCTCTTTAAGGAATATCCAGTTTTCTCACTACAAAATTTATGACTACAGGTGTTATCCTTAGTTTGCAAACAAGGCAAGTTAAGAACATGGTAGATATTTGATTTGTATACTAGTACAAATAAGAGGTATATTATATAAGATTTGAACTCAGGATTTCTAAGATATAAAATAGTCCAGGCATAGAATCAGTATATTGCATTCGTTTAATAATAGGATACTCTGAGGATGAAAATATTTTTGTCATTACTTTGTACCCATTTATCAGTATACTAAATTGGAAACAAGGATATTGGTCTGAAAATAATAGGGAATGAGAAGACGGTAAAAATATCAAAAAGTGCACTTATTTAAATAAATCGCTTATGACCCAGAGGGTTATTTTTAAGAACCTATTATAAGTTCTCAAGTTAATCGCAGTAATAAAAATAACATTCACATAGTGCCTTAAGATTTTCGAAGTACTTTTAAATTATTTCATTTTATCCACAAAACAATCCCAAATGAGTGGTACTAGTATTACTATCATTTTACAGATAAATAAACTGATGATGAGACAAGGTAAGAGAGTTTCTCAAGGTTACATATTTTATTAGTGTCTGAGTTTGGATCTGAACTTATATCTTCTTGGTACCATGCCCAGCCCTTTGGCTACTTCAAAACCTAATTATCCAACTATAAACAAATCTAAAAACACTATGTGTGCACAGTGAAAGTCTTAGGAAAACTTTTCTCTTTTCCTTTATTTTTCTTCTCATTTCTTCTGCCCCTTCCCTTTGCCTCCCTTCTACCCTTTTTATTTCCCGTGATTCTAAATTCATTACTCTTTAAACAGTACTAATCCTTGACTATAAAATCGTCTTTCGCTCAAAATTGTTTCCCATTTATTGATTCCATTTCCTTAAATGCTTAATCAAGGATGGTAAAACATGAATAAAAGTTCCTATGTTTACCAAAACCCTTAGAGAATCTCTCACCTTTCTTCATTTTTTCTTAACTGGAAGCTGAAGACTTCTTAGCGATTTTATACCTGTGTATTTTGAAGTTTTGTGGAGGCTTCTACAAATGCAACGTTTACAACCTGGGTTTAATTTTGGTTGTTCGTTCTGGAAGATCGAGCACGTCATGAATATCAGAGGAGACACGGAGCCTAGAAACAGATTGTTCACAACTTAAGGTGGAAAATATATTAAAAATGTCATAAACCATTTATTGCCCTGTCTTGTCATTTGCCGTCTATTTTCATCTTTCCAATACTTGTTTCCTTAGATGGGAATTCACTTACAAACTTCATCCTTCCTCCTCTGTCCTTGCATGGTACAATTAATTCAGTGAACATTTATTAATGTCCAAAAATGTTCTGTGCACGAAAGTACTGTCACGTCTCAATGAGATTGCTGTGACATCAGCTAAAACTACAAGATGGTGTGGTAGTAAGAGATCTGCCTGTGGATTCAGTTCTTTTACATGCTACTATGATCCTAGAAAGCCAATTCGTGTAGTGACTTAGTTCGAGATGAAATTGTTTAAGATTATAAATTACAGAAAAGTTGGTGGGTTTGTAGTGTTGCAGACAATCTCCACAATAATATTCATTACTCTAACAAAATCCCAGCCCCAGACCACCTGTGCTCTCAAAAAGAAAAAAATAGTTTTAAGAAAAGAGACCTCTTTTTTAACAAATTGAACATTTATGATGTTCCTTGCACTACCATCCCATTACAGTTCTTTCCTTAAGACCCAAAAATGATATTCGATGAAGTACTTACCTTTGAAAGAATAAATGGGATGTTAAAATTTCATAAAGAGCCTTTTTCCCTTTTCTGTTGCAATAAAGGTCACAGCTCTAGTCTCTCTCTGAGCTGTATTCTGACTCACAGTGAACATTTAAAGATCAAAGTCTTTTTTAGTCACACAGATATTTATAGAAATTTGCATTAAAGTTCAGAAACTTACAGAACCGACTTTGTCACCAAGGAAATAAAAGGCAAACTTCTGTGAGACAGCTGGTGCCTTTAACTCATTTGACTTTGATCACTGAATAACAAAATTCCCTAGCCAATTAGGACCAGTTTTCCTGAGTACCAGGCTTTAGTTGAATAAACACCTAAGTGATTGTGTAGTCAATGTCCTTTTTTCCTGCCGTCTATTTAAGTCAAAAATCCTTTCATTTATGACATTATTTCTGGGATGAATTTCTCGTTATCCGTGTACTGGTAGTTGTTTTTGAATAATTCAAAGATTTTCAGAAGTACGTTTCACAGGACTTTATGTAATTCAAAGTTTCAAAACATTCATTAAAAATATAGAATGCCAGTCAATGTATTATTATACCATATGAAGGAGCAACAAACAAAAAAGAAACCAGCTGATCCCTTTATTCCTGAGGAATAAGCATATATAGAGTTAAGTAAATTATACACACACATATGTTTGTATACACATAAGTACATATATGTATATATATACATATACATACACACATAAGTTTGTATATGTACACATATACATAGAAAGAGAGATAGAGATACACATGAAGAAGATAAATGATAGACAGACACGATAGTTTATTGTACATATACAAACACACATAAATGTTTGACAGGCAGCAAAATAGATGAAGATATGAGATGGTAAGCAGAAAGCCAGATAGATGGATATAGATAGTTGATGGTAGATAAACAAATGAACATATAGTAAATAGAGAGTAGATAGATTATTGGATGTGAACATTAGCTTCCCTTTAGCAAATAACAAGTCAAGAAACATTTTTAAGTGCCCACTATATTCCAGGCTTTGTAACAAACAATGAGGATACAAAACTATAGTTCCTGCCTTCAAGGAAGTATAATTTGGAAAGGGGATAGTGGGTACTCCTCAAACAATATGTCCGTGACACCAAAAGGTCAAGTCTTCTCTGTCTTCGATTGCAGTTGACTGCCTGTATATTCCAACTCTATTCCGTTCTCTTCAAGTAACCTTTCATGTTTCTCTGCAATGCTAGTATTTTGCATCTATTGAATATTTTCAGGTTATGCAGCATATATCCTGTTTGTTCATAGTTGTTTGCAAGGGGTCTCTTTGATTAGTCTGTGAGGTCCTTACAGAACTCAACATGTGTCTTTTGCCAGCCTTTGAATCCCCAGTGCCTAGCCCGTGCCTGCATAACAGTCATTTAAGACATGCTTGTTGACAGACCAACAAAGAGACCTAGGAAAACGTACATGAATTGATGGAACATGAAGTGATTTTGAAAAATAATTTATACAATAAGAACTAGGTATCAAAGCGCAACACCCCATTTCAGAGGATGGATGGCCAGGTATGCCATCCACCTCGTAAAAAAGAGGCGATGGATTGAAACTTTAGAAAGAGGTGGACAATTGAAGATATGGCCAATATAGACATTTGGTTGTTTCCATCATACATATCTGCTAACAAAGTTTTTTCCCTGCTTTTTTGTCCTAATTTACTAGTTTGAAGTAAAGAAACTAAATGTTTTTTTATTTTACATATAATTTTTTTTCTTTATTGCATCAACAATTAATTATTTACCTTCTGATTATTTTATTCTCTGTGTGTTGATGTGACTCATAATTAAAATCTCTAAATGGTAATATTTGTCGTTTCTTATGGTATAGTAATATATTACATTCTTATACAGTAATTTGTTCCCTAATTACCCACGTGAATAGTACCTCCTACGTTTCAGTTTCATAGATTAAAGTCAAATAAGCGTTGCTCTCAAGTGTTTGGTAGACATAATTCCTTTGAAATCTTTCAGGTATTTGACTACAAGTTATTTCACTGAGTTCTGAAGTTTGAAAATTTTAGTAACTAATTCATTTTTAGGCATTTAAAAAAATTAATTTATTATTATATTCAATTTAAAAAAAAATATTTGAGCTCCATATTCTTATCCTGCTTCCCAACCTTTTCCAACCTGTTGAAAAGACAATCCACAGAATGTCACTTGTGAAAATATGAAGTGTGAAGTGAGGCCAAACACTTCCATGTTAGTCCTATAATAAAAAGACAAGGAAAATAAAGAAAGTGGAAAAGTATGCTTCAAACTTCACTCAGAGATTTTCAGATCTCTCTATTTGGAAGAAGATAGCATTTGTCTTCGTGAATCTCATGAAAATTTCTTAGTTCATTGTCATTGTGGAGTGGCATGTTGAAGTAAAAACAGAAGGTAATATATAATGATTAGGGGTCATCTCCATTCCACAGCCTCGGACTTGGCTCTCAGAAGGTCAGAAGCTTCTTGGTGACACTTTAATTTATCTTATCATGAGTCAGGTTTTCAAGTCAATCCTCATCATTCCTTCAGCATACTCCACTCTCTTTCCACTTCCCCATTACATCTTGTCTACCATCAATAAAGTACAAATGCCAGCAGGGCAAATTACCTTGCTAATTTTTATTATCGCTCCTACCATTTTGGACAAGGTTTGTCATTTATTAAGTTCAGAATAATTGCTTTCTCTATTCATCCATGTGTCCATGTATCTGTAAATAATCTATTTATAATTTATCTATCTACCTCTATCTATACCTACCCATGTATCTACCTATCTTTCTATGTACATAACATCAATCTAGTTAAATGAGAAAGACAGGCATTAAAAGCCAAACAGAAGGCTGGTCCCTCATGACCAGTCCATCACAGCTTGTTTATGTTGAGTTTTTTTTTCAATACATTCCTTTTAATTTTCTCATCTTGAATTTTGCCTCATTTATCATGGAAAAGGGTTCAACCATACAATTTTATCTTTAAAAATCTGGCAAGAATCATCCAGGAACTTTTTATGCGGGAACTTCCTCTGTCATTTGCCAATGGAAAATATCCTTTTCCACCTCATTGCAAGCCAGCATTTTGTTTTTACCTAATAGATTGCTGGAGTAGACATAGACACATGAGTGTTAAGTGACAGAGGCAGAATACGTGTTAGCCTAGTACTTGAATCCAAATACAAATACTCAATGCATCGTTCCCTACTTCTACAATGAATTACCCTGTATTATTTTCAAATATAATTCCAAGATTTTAATGTTGTTTGTTTGTGTTTTATCTTCGTTCAGTTTTTTCTAATCTCATTCCTCCTATTGACACTCTCCCTTTCCTAGTGACCTACCCAATCTGTTTCTTGAATTTATTTTCTCTTCTTCTTCTTCTTCTTCTTCTTCTTCTTCTTCTTCTTCTTCTTCTTCTCTCTCTCTCTCTCTCTCTCTCTCTCTCTCTCTCTCTCTCTCTGTTTCTCACCATCTAAACAATTGATTGCCTTAATTTGAATGGCATTCATTTTCAGTGTCCCTTTACAATATAGTGATTTAATTCACCCTCTCCTTACTTCATTCTGTATTTAATCTGAAATTTAATTCCTTATTAGATCATGAAACCAAATTATTTGTAGTTTATTTTTTCTTCATTCTTTTTCTTGATTTCATATGAGATTGCATTCACATGATATTTCCATTCCAAATGACTATGCTCTGTTAGTAATCTCTAAGAGTACCTAACAAATAAAGATATAAGAAAGTTGACAACAGCAACAAAATTAAAATCAAAACTCATCTCTTCTTTTGCGCCTTAGGGGTAGTATTTCTCAATCCTTGCAACAGTGGGAGCAGCAGAAGGCGTAAACAGATTCTTAGATCATGAGGATAGGAAGATCGCTAAGGAGGATCCCTCTTGCTGCAGTTGAAGGGGACCAGTGCGGGAGCAGATGTGTCCCAGACAGCCCCATCTCAGCCAACTGGGAGAAGATCCTGAGCCTCAGGGGATTGAAGCCAGCAGCTGCCAACACCAAGATCCCGGACAGGCCTCAGCATCCAAGGGGAATCAGGAAGACACTAGTGTAGGCAGGATCAGAAACCCCTGAGCTTGCCTATGTCCTATCTCAACAGAGGAGACCTTCTGCGTCCAGACTGTCCCTCCCTGACAGGGAATGAGCTAGCTCCAAGGTAATTTGGGGGAAACCCAAAATGACTTCACCTGACCTTTGGTTTCCAAAAACAATCAGCTGAGCACCAGGTAAGCCGCAGCATTATAGCTTCTAGATGAAAGAATCAGAGGCCACAAAACAGAAAGACTCATATTTGAGGCACAAGAACAATGTGACAAAAGGCCCTGTGCCCCAGATGCAGCAGGAAAAGTGTGATTATCATGACTAAAATGCAAAGTAGATAAGAAAAAATCATCGAATATTTCTATGGTGTCAGGGACCAAAACACAAATACTAAAGAGATCAGTACTGAGACTGGGTTCCCATCTGAAACTTCAGAAGGGAATACGAACTGGCCTGAAGCACAAGATGCTGTCTTGGAGGAACTCAGAAAAGTTTTTTAGAGGCAAATTAGAGAAAGAGAAGGAAAAATTGACAAATGACCTTAAAAAATATGAAAAACAAATCACCAAAGAATTTAAAAGGACAATTGTACAAAGGGAAAAGGAAGTACAAAACATAAATGGAGAAAATAACTCCATAAAAGGAAAAGCTGGACAGATAGAAAAGAAGATGAAAAAGTTAACTGAAGAAAACAATTTGATAAAAATTAGAATCTAGCAAGTAGATGCTAATGAATCTATAGGACATCAAGAATCAGTCAAACAGAATGTAAATAATGGAAAGAGAGATGAAAGTGTAAAATATCAAATTGAAAACAACTGACATATAAAATTGATACAAGAGAGAAAATCTAAGGATTGTTGGTCTACCAGAAAGGCACGAGGAAAAAAAAATCCTCGAAAATATCATCCAAGAAATCATCAAGAATATTGCCCAGAAGTCTTAGATACAGAGAGGAAAACAGTCATGAAAAAAACCCACCATTCACCTTCTCCAAGGGATCTCATACTAAAAACTCAAAGGAAAACAGTTTTTTAATATTAACTCATTTAACTTTTTAAATTCATTTTCACAAAACTTTGGGTTCCAAATTTTCTCTTTATTTGTCCCCTCCTCCACCCCAATACACCCAGCGTTCTAATTTCTCCTATCACCAATCTGACTTTTCTTTTATCATTCCTCCCTTCTCTTGTCCCAATCTTCAATTTTGTCCTACAGGGCCAGATAACTTTCTATTCCCCATTACCTGTATTTCTTATTTCCTAGTAGCAAGAAAAATACTCGACAATTGTTCCTAAAATTTTGAATTCCAAATTCTCCCCATCCCTCCCTCCCCACTCATTCCCTTTGGAAAGGCAGACAGTTCAATATAGGACATATGTGCGTAGTTTTGCAAATGACTTCCATAACACTCGTGTTGTGCAAGACTAACTATATTTCCCTCCATGCTATCTTATCCCCCATTGTTTCCATACTCTCATTTGATCCTATCCTTTCCCTAGTGGTGACTTCAAATTGTTCCCTCCTCCCATTGCCCTACCTTGCATCATCCCCGCCCACGCTGCTTATCTCCCTCTCCCCCACTTTCCTGTATTGTAAGATAGGTTTTCATACCAAAATGAGTGTGCATTTTATTCCTTCCTTTAGTCGAATGTGATGAGAGAAAACTACATGTTCTTTTTCTCAGCTCTCCTCTTTTACCCTCCACTAAAAAGTCTCCTGCCTGCCTCTTCTACGAGAGATAATTTACCCCATTCCATTTCACACTCTCTCCTCCCACTACATTTCTCTCTCACCATTTACCTTGATTTCTTTTAAGATATGATCCCATCCTATTCAATTCACTCTGTGCTCTCTGTCTCTGTGTGCGTGCATGTGCGTATGTGTGTGTGTGGTCCCACCAGCTACGTAGATACTGAAAAGTTTCAGGAGTTTCAAGTTTAAATTCCTTATAGGAATTTAAACAGTTCAACTTTCGTAAGTCCCTTATGGCTTCTCTTTGCTGTTTACATTTTCATGTACATTTTCATACTGAAAAGTTTCAGGAGTTTCAAGTTTAAATTCCATATAGGAATTTAAACAGTTCTACTTTCGTAAGTCCCTTATGGCTTCTCTTTGCTGTTTACATTTTCATGCTTCCTCTCATTCTTGTGTTTCAAAGCAAAATTTTCTTTTCAGCTCTGGTGCTTTCATCAAGAATGCTTGAAAATCCTCTAATTCATTGAAAAACCATATTTTCCCCTGAAGGATTGTACTCAGTTATGCTGGATAGGTGATTCTTGGATTTAGTCCTAGTTTTTTTGACTTCTGGAATATCCTATTCCATGCCCTTTGATCCCTTAATGTAGAAGCTGCTAGATCTTGTGTTCTTCTGATTGTATTTCCACAATATTGGAATTGTTTCTTTCTACCTGTTGCAACATTCTCTCCTTGACCTGGGAACCCTGGAATGTGGCCACAATGTTTCTAGGAGTTTCTCTTTTTGGATCTCTTTCAGGAGGTGATGGGTGGATTCCCTGAATACTTATTTTGCCCTCTGATTCCAGAATTTTAAAGCAGTTTTCCTTAATAATTTCATGAAAGATGATTACTAGGCTCTTTTTTTGATCATGGCTTTCAGGTAGTCCCATCATTTTTAAATTATCTCTCCTGGAACTATTTTCCAGGTCAGTTGTTTTTCCAATGAAATATTTCACATTCTCTTTCATTTTTTCATTCTTTTGGTTTTGTTTTGTGATTTCTTGGTTTCCCAGAAAGCTATTAGCCTCCATCTGTTCCATTCTAATTTTAAGAGAACTATTTTCTTCAGTGAGAATTTGAATCTCTTTTTGCATTTGGCTAATTCTGCTTTTGAAAACATTCTTCTTCTCATTGACTTTTTGAACCTCTTTTGCCAATTAAGTTAACCTATTTTCCAAGGTCTTATTTTCTTCAACATTTTTTTGGGGTCTCCTTTATTAAGGTATTGACCTGTTTTTCATGCTTCTCTTGCAACTCTTTCATTTCCCTTCCCAGTTTTTCCTCCAACTGTCTAACTTGATTTTCAAAATTCTTTTTGAGCTCTTCCATGGCCTGAAACCATTGCATATCTATTTCAGATGTTTGGGATACAGAGTTCTTCACTCTTATGTCTTCACTTAATGGTAAGAAGTTTTCTTCCTCATCAGAGAGGAATGTTGGATCACCTGGTCCTCAAGAAAATAACCTTCTGTGGTCTTATTTTTTCCGTTTTCTGGGCATTTTCCCAGTCAGTTAACCCACTTCTGAGGGTCCTCTCCACCCTGGGCTAGGTCCGTCCTTCTAGTGCTTGGGGTCTGAGATTCAAATGCTGCTCCCCAGCCTCAGGCCTTTACGGCAACCGGTGTGGCTGCTATTCAAGGGGAGCTTAATTTTTGGTGCTCAGGTCAGGGCAGGGCCGCCTCCCAGGCTCAGTTCCCTGAGGGGTTTTATGCAGAGACCTTCAGTAATGGAGCTCCTGCTGAGCTCCTACCTGCTCCGCGAGCATCTGTCTGCCACTACATGTGCCCGTGCCTCTTGAGGGGACCTGAGTTATGGACACTCCTCCTCCCCACTCAGCCAGCCAAGAAGTGCCTCTCACTGACCTGTAGCACCTGTGGGTGGAGGGACATACGTGGCCACTGGAGATTCCATCTCTGAAACCTGGTCTGATCTGCTTCTCTCAGTGCCCTGCATCCATAGAAGGGCTGGGCTCCGCTCCCATCCCGTGCACGACAGACCTTTGGGATCGGTTTATCAGGGCTCTCTGGAACAAAAATCTCCTTCACTCTTTGCTGCATGGCTTCCCTACTCCAGAATTTGTTCGGAGGTCTTTTTACAGGAAATCCATGGACTGTGGATTTGGAGCTAGAATACGTGAATCTTTCTACTATGCATCTTGGCTTCTCCGTCCCCACGAAATTTATTTTTTGGTATACCCAAGGACCGCAACTTTAGTGATAAGAACTTAATCTTCGAAAAATTTCTGGGAAAACAGGGTAACATTGAGGCAGAAACTAGGCCTAGATGTTTCCCTGACACCATACTCAAGAATAAAGTCCAAATGGGTACATGATCTAAGCATACACATTGATTCTATAAACAAATTTTTGGAGCAAGAAATAGCATATTTGCAGATTTATGGAGAATGGCAGAATTTTTGACTAAAAAAGGGATAGAAAGCATTGTGAAGTGCAAAGTGGATAATTTTGATTACCTTAAACTGAAAAGTTTTTGCACAACCAAACCCAGTGTAACCAATATTAGGAGGGAAGTAGAAAACTGGAAAGATTTTTTGCCACTACTGCCTGTGACAAAGGCCTCATTTCTAAACTGTATAGAGAATTGTGTCAAATGTACATAAATACAAGTCATTCCCCATTTGATATATGGTCAGAGTATATGAACAGGCAATATTCAGAAGAAGAAATTAAAGATATCTAGAGTTATATGAAAAAGTGCTCTAAATCACTACTGGTTGGAGAGATGAAGATCAAAACATCTCTGAGATACCTACATCACAGCTATCAGATTTGTTAATATGAAAAAAGAGAAAAATGATAAATATTGGAGAAGATGTGGATGAGTTGGAACACTAATTCATTGTTGGTGGAGCTATGAGGTCATCCAACCATCCTGGAGAACAATTTGGAACTATGACCAAAGTGCTACAAAAATGTGCATAGCCTGTGACCCAGCAATACTAATTCTACGACTGTATCCCCAAGAGGTCATAAAAATGGGAAAGACTTCCACATATACAAAAATATTTCCAGTAGCATTCTTTGTCGTGGCCAAAACCTGGAAATCAAGGAGAGACCCATCACTTGGACAATGGCTGAATAAAATATGAAATATGAATGTAAAGGAATACTATCTTAGTACAAGAAATGATGAACAGGAAAACTTCAGAGAGGACTGGAAAGACTTATACGATCTGATGCTGAATTAAAGGAACAGAACCAGGAGAATTTTGTACAGAGGGAAAAAAACACAATGTGCCAGAATTTCTTCTGATAGACTTGAGACTTCATTGCAATACAAGGACTTAAAAAATTCCCAGTGATCTTTCAAGGCCAAATACGTTCCACATTCAGAGAAAGAACTAAGGAATTCAATTGGAGAATGTAGCACATCATTTTATTTTATATTACATTTTTGTTTCTTGTATGATTTCTCCTATTCATGTTAATTCTCCTATACAACATTACTGGTGAAAATGTATTTAATGGGAATGTATGTGTAGAATCTATATAAAATTGTATGCCCTCTCTGGCAGGTATGAAGGAGGTATGGCAGAGTGAGGGGGAGGGAAAGGAAAAAAAAATCTAGGTTACATTGTAGTGATCGTAGAACGAGGAAAATATGCAATTAAAAAAAAAGAAATTGAACAATATAAATTGCCCAGATTAACAGAAGAGGAAGTTGAATACTTAAATAACCTCATCTCAGAAAAATAAATCGAACAAGCCATCAATGCACTCCCTAGGGATAAAATCTCCAGAGCCAGATGCATTTACATGTGATTTCTATTAAACATTTAAATAACAGTTAATTCCTACACTATACAGAAAATTTTGGAAAATTGCCAAAGATGGAGTCTTACCAAATCCTTTTTGTGATGCAAATAGGGTTCTAATATCTCTCCAGGAAGAGCCAAAACAGAGAAAAAAATTTATAGACAAATTTCTCTAACGAATGCAGATGAAAAATTTTAAATAACATTTTAGCAAAAATAAGTAAAACAACTTATCATGAGAATAATACTTTATGTCCAGGTAGGATTTACACCAGGAATGCAAGGCTGGTTCTGTGTTAGAAAAACTATTGGTATTACTGATCATATCAACAACAAAACTAACAGAAGTCACAAGATTATCTCAATAGATGCAGAAAAAGTTTTCAACAAAATACCACACCCATTCTTACTAAAAACGCGGGAGAACATAGGAATAAAGGGTACTTGTCATAAAATACTAAGAAGTATCTACCTAAAACCTTCAG
>JAQQSK010012277.1:0-11941 GCA_028658325.1 Potorous gilbertii
GTCAGCTTTAGGAATGGCCTTTATCTGGCCGAGAGGAAGGTTAGCAGAATAGAAAGTGAACGAGTGGAGGGGACAGAGGATTTGTGTTCAAATTCCACCTCTGATACCACTTGGGCAACCTCGGGTAAGTTACTTCCATCAGTTTTCTCATCTGTAAAATGAGGGGGATTGGGCTGGAAGTCTAGTGAGGTCTCTTCTGTGAATCCTGAGTGTGATTGGGAGGGGGCAGGGCAAGGACCAGGGCCAGGGAGGTTCTGTAGGAAGCAGGCAAACAGAGGTTTCCTTTAGCCTGAGAACTTAGGTCCTGGGGGACAATGATGGGTGCTGGTGGTCTCTAGACCTGTGGACTGCTCCATCCTCCACAGGGCACCAGCCTGACACTTCACACGTCTTCTTGGTCCCATGGTAATAGGGAACACAGCGTCCAGTTTTCTCTCCTAAGAAAACGGAGATGACATGAAAATTTGGGGTGAAAGGGATAAAGATAATTGGATCCCTGAAAGCAGGAACCCAGAAGCAAGGGATTCTGCCTCTCAGCCATGCTTTGCTCCTGTACACTCACCATTGCCTAGCATGTCCATCTCACCAGCTATGCAGTCATTGTCAGAGAAGCAGGTGGCATTGCGAATGCGTATACTCTAGAGAACGTGAGAAAGGATAAGCCAGCTGAGCCCCAGCCACTGACCTCTGAAGTCCTTTATCACATACTCTTCTACATCCCATACTTTGTCCTGGGACTTGGTGATGCCCTGGCTACACTTAAGGTGTGCTAGAAGAGACCAGCTCCCATTTCACACCCTCTTATTTTACAGATTAGAAAAGCTCAAAGAGGGGGAAATGTTTTGCCTAAAGTCATACAGTTACTAAGTAGGAGGTATTTGAACCCAATACCTGATTTTCCTGATTCCAAATCTTCCCTGTCTAAACAAGAAAATGACCTCTAAAGATCTGGCATGATGCCTTCTATTCCTCCTACCCTTCTCCACCTTCTCCCTTCCAGTTACTACATAATTCTGACCACCACCACCATGTGCCTATATTGAAAGACTGGCGCAGCAGAATACTCACCTCAGGGCAAATTCCCAGGGTCTGGAAGGGAGTGATTTCTGCCCGGGTGATGATGGTGAACACACTGCCCCCCTAAGCTCCAAAGAGAAGAAGAGAGGGCCATAAAGTGGGATGAGGTGGGGCCTGGCAATAGGAGTCCTCCCCTCCTTTAAACCCATCCCTCGTAGGCAGGGCACAACAGGACATAACAGGACAGAGGAAGCTGACCCGATTGGTAGGGGCCAAAGGACAGGAGAGCCATTACTTTCCACCCTCAGGAACCAGACCATATCCCTGGGATGAGGGAGTTTCTATGACCCGGAGAGGTCCTCACCTCTGGGGGTTTCACATACTCTTCTACATCCCATACTTTGTCCTGGGATTTGGTGATGCCCTTGACCTTGGTGATGACAGAACTCTCAGGACCAGTCTCACTGTCCTGGTAGCCTTTCTGAATGATGAATACATACCTGCCAAGTAGAGAGAATACTCAGGCTGGCTTAAGGGCAGCTGGGGCTGCTCTCCAGGGGGAGTGACTTTCCCAATGCAGAGCCCTCCTTTCCTAGTAACATACATGTTGGGGGCCCCAAGGGGAAAACTGGCTCAATAAGGGGCTTTTCCCCAGGGCTAGCCCATTACCACCCCAGGATCATTTCTGTCATTTTTTGTACTCTAAAAAGGGGAAAACTGGGTCTGGCCAGCATCCTGAGCCTTTCTCTCCCATCAGTCTCTAGCATCCTCTGCCCCATCTCTGTTTTTCACCTTCCTTTTCCCTACCCTGTCTGTCTCACAGCCTGCTCTCCTTCGAATTTTCTCTTCCTGTCTCCCAAGTCTATTCTTTCCTGCTGCTTCCCAGGGACCTACCCATTTTGTCTCTTGGGTCTGTTCCCTTCTGGCTCCCCGCCTTGTCCCTTCGTGCCCCTCCAGCTCAGTCTCACATTTGCCCCATCCTCTTCCTCTGTCCCTTCTTGCTCCCCCACTCGTTGCTCCCCCTTGGCCCCTTCTTGGCCCCCCCCTCCATGGCTCTCTTCTCCAGCAAACAGCTGCTCCCCTGCCACCCCTCAGGTGTATCCTCTCCTGCCCTCCCCTAGGTCTGGCCCTCTCAGTTCCATCCCCTCCTGCTCCCGCTGGGGTCTCCCTTTCCTGTTTCCCATGTCTTACCTCTTCTGCACCCCCAGTCTGTCTATCCTCTCTTGTCCCTCCAGGTCCCTCCTTTTCTGCCTTCCCCCAGGCCGCCCTCCCCGATGGTCCCCTCTTGCGCCTGTTCTGTCCCTTTCCCCTCCCCCAGACCCCGCTCCCCTCGAATCCCCTCTTGCGGTCTCCCAGGACCCCCTGCCCTCGGGTCCCCTCCTGCCCCCTCCGCCCCCTCCTCCCCCAGGGCCGGACCGCACCAGACAAAGTAGAGAAGGATGAGCAGCTGCACCGCGCGGTAGATGAAGCCCAAGTTTCTGTTTTTCACCACGATCACCTTGGGCGTCTCGTAGTCCCAGAAACCCCAGAAGACATTCCAGCAGGTCTTGGCCATGTGCCGGGCCGAGCGCTCCTTCTCAGGGGCTGCTGGTTCGCAGGTAGCCATGAAGAAGTCGGGCCCCGGGCCCCCGGGATCCTGCCCCCTCTGCCGGGCCTGGGGCACAGGAGCCACCCCTCAGTGCCTGGGGCCCCTGAGCCGTCTGTGGCACCGGTCGCTCGCTGCCTGCCGAGCCGCCTCTGCGCTTCCCAGCGCACTGACCGGTCCCTCCGGTCCCAAAGTGCCCCGCCACCCCTTCGGGGCGGGGATGGGGGAGCGGAGATGCCCGCCGCAGCCACGCCCCTCCCGGTCAGCCACCGCCCCTCCACCTCCCCCAGGTCGCCTCCCACCCTGGCCCCTTCCTTGGTAAGCAGCTGGGAGTCGGGAGAGAGACAGGACTGGATAGCTCCCTGACCGGCCGGCCTCCCGCCGCTCTGCCCCTAAAAAACCAGGGCGACGCATACGGTGTTAAGTAAAGCAGGTAGGGCGCCCTTGGCATCGGGGGAGACGGGAGGATGGGGCTTGTGCCCAGGCATCACGCTGTCTCGCCATCTACTTTTTAGGTGCCTGGGATTAAGGCTGACTAGCCTGTGTGCCCTGAAAACCCTGGGAAGCGTCTTGCGGGAGCCTTTGCGGGGCTCGCCCTAGGAGAGGGGATCCCCAGAGAAGACATCTGTGTCCCCACCAACACGTCTATGGCAGGTGAGAAACGGGAGCCTTCTTCCATTCCCCTGCTGCGTCCCCCGGGGAGACCTGATAAGGCGTGAGGCATTTAGTGATGGGGGGGGGAGGGCATGGGAGACCCACGCTATGCTGGGTCGCAGCCGTTCCAAACAAAACACAACAAACTGTTCCCTGGCCAGCTCCCACTTACCTTCCTCCAGGCCCTGCGTCTCAGAGTGGGAGGGAGTGCCGGCCTGGGTAGTGGGGGCGGTGGGTGACCTACCGCCAGGAAGACTTTCCCCCTTAGCCTTCTAGGAATTCTCTGCTCTGGAGTTTGAAGTGGGGAAAGAAAAAACTCGCAGAGATTCCTCTGGCTCCGTTGCGTTCCCACTCCTTACACTTCTGCCACCCTGGGTTTTGGAGAGCAGGGCACAGAGAAGGGGAACCAAGGAGGAGAGCAGAAAGAAAGGCTGGTGAGAAGAGAAAGATGGAGCATGAGGGGGGCCAGAGAAGACCTCGAAAGGCAGTGCTCTGGGACGGAAAGAGTATAGGATTTGGAGGCAGGCAGGCTGATGCAGAACCCCAGCCATGCCTCCTGCACCCTATGTGAATCTAAGCCTTCCCTGGGCCTCCCTCATTTCACCTTCTGTGAAATGAGAAGGTTGTGTTTGATAACCTCTGAGGTCCCTTTCAGCTCCAAGCCTAGGATCCTGGGATCTCTTGCTTTTCAGGGTTCTAGTATATGCCTCTGTTTCCTTGTCTGTAAAATAAAGATTGATGTTGCCTAGGGCTATCATGGGGATAAACTGTTATCCCCAAAACATAGTTACAGAATTTTCTCAGTAACCTAGTGCAATAATAACGAACATTCGTAAAATGCCTAGTATATGTAAGGTTGCTGAGGATAGGACCCATGCCCTCTATTCTATTGAAACATAAATGTGCTCATTTATTATTTTGGCCATCATCCTATTATCAAGCAGGCAAGCAAGCGTTTATGAACCACCTAGTATATGCCACCTGCTAGGTGCTAGGGAGCTAAGGCAAAAATGAAATGATTCCTGCCCTCAGGGAGTTTACTTTTTATTGGGGAATATAGCATGTACATATATAGACCTATACAAAATAGACGTAAAGTAATTTTGGCCAGAAAACACCAGCAAGTTAAGGGGTTTGGAAAGTCTTCATGTAGAAGGTGGTCAGTGAGTTTGGAAAGAAACTAGGGATTCAAGGAGATGAGTGGGAGAAGAAATAGCCTTAAAGGAATGGGGGAACAGGCTGTACAAAGATATAGAGATGGGATAAAGAGTATCAAAGCCTCTAAGGTCCTAGTCTGGGCTGTTTACCAAAATAAGCCATCTGACAGAATACCTACTTTTCTTTGGACATTAAGGACAAGGACGATAAAATTCTTTCAGTTCCTGTGGCAGATTTCATGAAATTCCCAGGGCACATGGGGAGCTAGAAGGGAGACTTTTCTTCCTTTCTTTTTTATTCTCTTTCTTTCTCTGCCTTCTCCACTTTCTATCCTTTCTCAAACCCTCTCTTTCTCCCTCTTTCTTTGTCTCCTTTTTTCTTTCTTTCTTTCTCCCTCTCTGCTTCTCCCTCTTGGTCTCTCTTGCTTTAAAAAAATTAAATGCCTTATTTAAAACCTCACTGACTATCGATACAAATAACCAAATTTGCCTCAGTATCTATTTATGTTCAAATCAATCATTTTCAATGCATGAAGTATCATGGCACAATTTCTGTGCCTCCCTCCAGTCCCCATCAGAATTCTTCATGCTTGCTTGCTTTTCTTCTGGTTATAATTAGCCCTTCCTCCATTCCTCTGGTTTTGCTTTTTCACATTTTGCATTATTTCATAAAGGTCTCTCCAGATCTCTTGAATTTCCTCAGACTTGCAAGTCTTGATTGAGTTATAACCTCCCTCTCCTCCTCTTTACCCCTCCCTCTACTTTCCTTCCTCTCTGGAGCTCTCTCCCTTTCCCTCCCCCTTTCCTTTCATCCCTCCTCCCTTTTCTTCCTCCCCATCAACAGGCACTGTGCTAGGCACCGGAGGCACAAGGACAAAGAATAAAACAATCCCTGCTTGCAAAAGTAGCTTCTATTCTATCCCTCTTCCTTTCCCTTTCCCTCCCCTCCCTTCTCTCCTCCCTTTTTGTGTGTCTGTCTCCTTCCTTCCTTCTTTCCTTCCTTCCTTTCTTCCTTCCTTTCTTCCTTCCTTCCTTTCTTTCTTTCTTTGCTTCTTTCCCTCTTTGTCATTCCTTCTCGGGTTCTATTATTTCTATGCCATTCCTTTTACTACAACTACCTTCAAACAAACAAACAGAAACGTAAATCCTCATGAATAGCTTGGACCTCTAGGAAATCCCTCCTGAGCCTTGAATCTTACAGCTCCATCCCTGCTCTGCTCTTTCCAAACAGCCTTGGTCAGTGCAGGAATCTCTGACCCCTCCCAGTAAACCAGCTCCACTCTCACTCTCTAAAGCACACTGCTTGAGAAAACCACAGTTGCTCGACAGTGAGGCAGAGAGGGAGGATGACCACACTGTGCCTCTGAGTACAATTTCCCCCAGAGAGCTTTCTATCTGCTTAAAGGAGCCAAAAAGATCCCAGCTTTGGTGGCATGGCTCTTGTGAGAGTCAAACTGGGGCTTTGTCCTCAGGAACAGGTGAGAGAGAGAGAGAGACAGAGTGAAAAAGAATGATAGAGATGGATGGGGGAAGAGGAAGGGTGGGATGGAGAAGAAAAGAAAAGTCAGGGGAGAGAGGAAGGGGAAGGAAGAGAGACAGGGAGAAGGAGAGAGAAAGAGAGGGAGAAAAGGGGGAAGAAAGAATGAGTGAGGGAGAGTGGGAGGAAGAAGGGAGAGTGAGAGAGAGAAGGGAAAGGGGAGAGAGGAAAAGAGAGAGAGAAAGAGGAAGAAGAGAGAGAGAAAGAGGAAGAAGAGAGGAGGAGGAGGAGAAAAAGGAGCAGAGGGAGAGTGGGCAAAGAGAGAGCAGTGTGTGTCAGTGACATGTGGTGGCCACTGATGAGAGAGATTTAACTGCCTACTTAGCACCCCCACTCCCACATTACATTATCATCTTATCTTCCCTCTTTCCCTGTGGTCTCAGAACACAGTAAGGAGACACCCTTACTCCTCGATAAGGCTCATCCCTCTACCCAAGTCCTTGATCCCTTTTCCTGTCGTCTTTTCTGTGACCTTGCTAAGCCTATCTCTCTCTCTCTCTCTTTCTCTCTCTCTCTCTCTGTCTCTCTGTCTCTCTCTCTCTCTCTGTCTCCCTCTCTCTCTGTCTCTCTGTCTTTCTCTGTCTCTGTCTCTCTGTCTCTGTCTCTCTCTGTCTCTCTGTCTCTCTCTCTCTCTCTCTCTCTCTCTTTCTTTCTTTCTCTCTCTCTCAATTTCCTCAGTTTTTTCTTTACTGATTCCATCCCATCTACCTAAGAACATGCTCAGGTCTTTCCAATCATAAAAGCAGCTAGGTTCTAGGTCTCAGTTTCCCCATATTATCCCCATTAAAATTGGGTTACTGATGGCACCCTTCCTCTAGGGTTGATGTGAGGATCAAGTGAAATAATGCATGTATAGCCCTGGAGAAGATTAGCTGTTCAGTTCTTTGATTCTCTTCTTGCTTCTTGAATCATTCCACGCTTCCCCCTCTTTTGCGGGGTTCCTTGTCCTCTTCTTGACCCCAATATGTCAGGATTCCCCAAGAATGAGAGCTTAGACTTCTTTTTTCCTTTCCATTCAAACACTTCTGCTACCTTCCCATGGCTTAGCCACCATCACCACCGTGCACAGGACTCCCACCCCTCTGTCTCCAGCCCTGAATCCACCTTGAGGTGTCCAGACTCTCATGTCTCCCTGCATGCAGGGCATCCCTACCTAGCTATCACACGGCCACTACCAACTCAGCATTCCACACCTGCCTTGTTGGGTTTTTTCTCCAAAGGCTCTTCTCTCATCCAACTCCATGGTTTCTGTCAGCGTTGGCAATGAGCCCTCCTCTCCCACGCTCCCAGCTTTCAGACTTTCTTTGCTTCTCCTTTCATTCCCTCAAGTCCAATCTATCCATCTCAGCCACAGTTCTCAGATCCATTTCTTTCTCTCTCTCTCCCCGCTACCAGCAGCGTCCTAGCACTCTCACCTCCCACCTGGACAATGGCACGTCTCCCAATCAGCCTTTTCACCTCTTCACTTGTTCTCCTCTGATTGATCCTCTATGCGATTCTCATAATAACATTTCTTACCCCTAGATCTGATCATGTTCCTTGTATTCTGATAACCTTCATCAGCTCCCTATTGCCTCCCAGATTTAGGTCATTGGACTTGGAATCAAGTCAGATAGTGTCACAGAAACTGGCTGTGTGACCCTAGGCAAGTCACTAAAAGTCTCCAGTCTCAATTCCTTCGTCTGTTAAATGAGGGGATTGAGCTCCAAATCTATGCCGTTACAATCCTTTGCTCAGCATTTAAGACATGATATAAACTGTGAGCTCCCTGCCTTTCTAGTCTTGTTTTACTTGCTTTATACATATTCTATGTCCCAAATATCCCCTAGGGTTTTTCCCCCACCTCTGTACCTTTACTGGGATGGCCTTTACATGCTGAATTCCTTCTCATGTTTTAAAGCCCAACTAAAATGCCACCTCCTTCAGGAAGCCTTCCCTAATTACCCATTCTCCCCAACATAACACTTCAAGTGTGCTATGGTGTATCTGTATAACCTATCTTGGTTTTTTCTAGATTGAAAGTTCCATAAGGGAAGGTATTGTGTTCTATTTAAACGATGTATCTCTTCTAGCCCCTAGCATAGTGACCTGTACATGTTACTTAGTTTTTTTTTTTTAAGTTATGTCTAACCCTTCCTTACTTCTTTTAGGGTTTCCTTGGCAAAGATACTGCAATGGTTTGTCATTTCCTTCTCCAGTTCATCTTACAGATGAAGAAACTGAGGCAAACAGGGTGAAGTGACTTGACCAGGGTCACACAGCTAGTAAGGGTCTCAGGCAAGATTTGAACTCAGACCTGGACTCCAGTCCTTGCACTCTATCCACTGCACTACCTGGGACCTATTTTATATTCTTATAAATTTTTGTATTTATAAAATTCTTCTAAAATCAGTTTTTTACATATCTGAGGAATGAGGCTTTTATCAGAGAAACTTCTTTCAAAATTTATTTTTAGTTATGATTACTGTGTATTTTTCTCCATCCTATTTCTCCCCTTTACTCATTTATCTTCTCTCTCATCCTATCCATCCTTAAATGTGTTTTACTTCCTACTGTTGCCTCCCTCAATCTGCCCTCCCTTCTATCAGTGCTCCTCCTTATCTCCTTCTCCTCCTACTTTCCTATGGAATAAGACAGATTTCTGTACCCAGCTAAGTCTATATGCTATTTCTTCTTTGAGAAAATTCCAATGAGAGTAATGTTCAAGCATTGCCCTCTAGTTCCCCATTCTCTCCTCCATTGTAAAAGTTTTTTCGTGACTCTTTTATGTGAGATAATTTACCCCATTCTCTCTGTCCCTTCCCCCTTCTCCTAGTAAATTCCTCTTTCTCACCCCTTAATGTTATTTTAATAAATACTATCCCATTATATTCAAGTTACAACCAGCCCCTATATCTATGTATCCTTCCAACTGCCCTAATAATGATAAAATTCATAGGAGTTATAAGTATCATTTTCCCATGTAGAAATGTAAAAAGTTTAACCTTATTGAATCTCTTATGAGTTTTCTTTCCTAGTTACCTCTCTATGCTTCTTTTGAGTCATGTATTTGAAAGTGAAATATTCTATTCAGCTCTGGTCTTTTCATCAGGAATGCTTGAAAATCCTCTATTTCATTAAATATCCATTTTTCCTCTCTGAAGGATTATATTCAGTTTGCTAGGTAGATGATTTTTGGTTGTAATCCTAGCTCCTTTGCCCTCTGGAATATCATATTCTAAGCCCTCCAATCCTTTAATGTAGAAATTGCTAAATATTCTGTTATCCTGACTGTGACTCCACAATATTTGAATTATATTTTTTTCTGGATGCTTGCAATGTTTTCTCTTTTTGAAAATATTTGAATGTTATAGTCCTGGGAGTTTTCATTTTGAATTCTCTTAGAGGAGGGAGGTGATCAGCGAATTCTTTCAATTTCTTTTTTGCTCTCTGGTTCGATAGTATCAGGGTAGTGTTCTTTGATAATTTCTTTTAAGGATGATATCTAGGCTCTTTTTTATATCATAGCTTTCAGGTAATCCAATATATCTTTTTTTTTTTTTTGCATGAGGCAGTTGGGGTTAAGTGACTTGCCCAGGATCATAAAACTAGTAAGTGTCAAGTTATCTGAGGCCAGATTTGAACTCAAGTCCTCCTAACTCCAGAGCTGAAGCTCTATCCACAGCTCTATCTAACTGTCCTGTAGTTCAATAATTCTTTAGTTCTCTCTCCTCAATCTAATCTCCAGGTCTGTTATTTTTCTAATGAGATATTCTATATTTTCTTCTATTTTTCCATTCCTTTGGTTTTATTTTATTGTTTCTTAATGTCCCATGAAATCATTAATTTTCATTTGCCCAATTCTACTTTTCAAGAAGTTCTTTTCTGCAGTGAATTTCTGTGCATTTTTTTCATTTAGCATATTTTATCTTTTAAAGTGTTATTTTCTTCAGTAATTTTTGTGCCTCCTTTACCAAAATGTTAACTCTTTTTTCATGATTTTCTTGCAACACTCTCATTTCTTTTCTCAATTTTTCCTCTACCTTTTTTAATTTTATTTTTAAAATCCCTTTTGAGTTCTTCCAGGAATTCTTTTTGGAACTGAGACCAATTTACATTTTTCTTCAAGGCTTTGGATGTAGCATTTTTAACTTTGTTGTCTTTTTCTGCATTTGTGTTTTGATCTCCTCTGTCCATAGTAACATCTCCATAGTAACTTTCTATGGTCAGTTTCTTTTTTTTTTTTTTTTTTGCCTTTTTTTCAACCTATTTCTTGACTTTTAACTTTTTATTAAAGTTGGGCTCTGCTCCGAGGGTAGAGGGGGCACTGTCCCAAGCTTCAGTTTTTTTGTGCAGCTGTTTTCAGAGCTAGTTCTGAGGGTCTGTAAGTTTTCAATTCTTTCAAATTGGTATGATTTAAGGAAAGGTGTATTTATTCCTCTCCTGGCCTATACTCTGGTCTGTGAGTAACCACAAGCACTCTTTTCCACCCTAGAACTGTAACCAAAGTCCTCACTTTCCCATGGTGGTAAGGTCTGGTGTATTAATGTTCCTCTTCCCCCTGGGATTATAACTCATGACTGTGATCCACATATAGTGATACAACAGACTCTTGCACCCAGCGCCAAAAAAGAGATACCTATAATCTCCTTCTGACCAGTTTTTCAACACCTCCCCCGTTACTGTCTCTAGGCTGAGAACTTTGGAAGTCACTGCAAATGATTTAATTGCTCCCGCCCCCCAAGGCCTGCTGCTATCTTACCAGATCCTGCCTGTTCTGGACTTTGCTCCACTCTCACCCAGTGTGACAGACCTTTACTGTTGCCCTGCTAAGTTGTCTTGGACTGGAAAATTGTTTCACCCCTTCTTTGTGTGGGTTTTGCTGCCCTAGAATTATTGTTGAGGCATTATTTTAAAGTTGTTTGGAGGGAAATTTGGGAGAGCTCAGGTACTCGAGTTCCCCTGCCTTTCCTCTATCCTCTTGGCTCCCTGATACCTTAGATTTCATTTGGATGCTCAACCTTCTTTGGCCCAGAATTCCTAGTGATTCACAGGTAGTCAGGACTGTAGGTATGGGCCACCCTGTATGGCACAACCAACAGGTCTCACCAGAGTCTGCAGCATGAATATGCCAGAACACACTCACATCTTTGTGTAGTATGATTCCAAATGAAGAGGCAAGTTAAAAACTTCTGTTGGTTGGATTTCTTTTTTTCTCTCTCTCTTTCTTCTATCTTCCTTCCTTCCTTCATCTTCTTGCACAAAATGACCAATATAGAAATGTTTTACATGATTGCATATGTATAACCTATATCTGATTGCTTTCCATCTCTGGTAAGGGAGAGGGGAGGAAGGCAGGGAGGGATAGCATTTAGAACCTAAAGCTTAAAAAAAAACAAGGATGTTAAAAATTGTTTTTGCATGTAATTGGGGGAAAATAAAATATTATTTTTTTTTAAGTTCATTGGTTTTGCTCAAACAATGGGCAGACTAGAAGCCTTTGTCAAGGGCCAGAAAAAGCAGGGGAGAAAACCCTTTTAGGGTGCCAGGGGGCAGATCACTTTCCCCTCCTCCTCTCATGTTGCATTTTGTTCATGTGAGGTGTTCTGCCTTTTATAAGAGCATGATCTCTAAGAACTCCACAAAGGGGTTCAGATGTGCCAGGCATCAGCAATCCTCTCTGAGTCCTCTGTCTGTGTGTCCCTAAACGATCATCTCCCTTCCCACCCCCACTCAGCCCTAAAGTGAATAACACTCCAGGAAAGATAAGAGAGTATGGCACAGGTACAAGTTCAGGCATATCATAGGTGCAGGTTGCACATTTACAAATCCTATTTTCTCAAATAATAGTCCTTCTGGCTCCATACATGTCTCTCTCCTTCCTCCTCTAAAGGCAGTCAGCTCTCTATCTCCCTATCTGTAGTGACCATACAGAATGTCCGTGACTCTCAGTTGGTACATATGCTTCTCATGTCATCAGGAACCAGAACAAAGGTTTCAGGTCCCAGCTTC
>JAQQSK010012278.1:0-11940 GCA_028658325.1 Potorous gilbertii
GGCACTGGACATTAAAGAGATGAGATTTACAAGACTAAAAAGTCTAACTTAAGAATCCTAGGAAAAAACAAATGGATGAAAGATGCCTAATGTCCAGTGTGCAACGTGAAATTCATCAGTGCATGTATCCTGTACAGGTAAGATATAGATGGACAATGAATTATGCCCATAATTGAATAGAAGAAAGAGATTAGGCTGAATTTCATTTATGACACTGTGCACTACTTCCAATGATCCTGAACTGTTCCCTGAAACAAAAACCCAGCCTTTTAACATTAACATCTGTTTCTGCTTCACAATCTCCAAAGAATTAGACTTGCTGAGGACATAAAGGGGAAAAGAGAGCTGTATTTTGAATAGTCCGAAACATGTTAGAGTCATAAGTAGCACAAAGAAAGAATCTTATATGTATGTTTTCTGAGACATCTATGATTAGAAAAGAAGGTGGGACAGTCATATAGCCAGTAGCAAGGGATATTATTTGAACAGCCCTGGTAGAGACGGCTAATGTGGTACAGTGGATAGAGCAACTGATCTGGAGACAAGAAGGATTGAGTTCAGATCCAGCCTCAGACCCTTACTGACCGTGTGACCTTGGGCAAGTCACTAACTTTATGCTTCAATTTCTAATCTGTAAAATGGGGATAACAATTGCAACTACCCTTTATATGTTTTCTTCCTCCATTAGAACTTAAACTCCCTGAGGGTGGGGACTGTCTTTTTGTTTGCATCTGTATTCACAGTGCTTATCACAGTGCTTGGCACACAGTAAATGCTTACTAAATGCTTATTTACTGACCGACTTACCTTCCAGGCTTGTTGTAAGGATAAAATGAGTTAATCTTTGTAAAGTACTTTCTGAAACTTAAAGCTCTACATAAATACTAGTTTTAAATCTATTATCAGTAATACAATGTTTAGAGAATTAGAGGAAGGACTATCACTTTGAGTAGCCTTCATGTCGGGTTTAGGGTGGGCATGGGTAAGAATCATACAAAACAAGAGACTTGGATAGGGTCTGATCTGTGCCATTAGAGGCCAACTAATATTGAACACCAGTATTGATGAGATCACAATCCTTTGAAATAGATTGAGTGACTCAATTGATGGGATTTGAAGAGTGTATTGTAAGTTTTGTTTATGACAATTAGACTTGGAGCTGGGAAATTAGGGAATTTTAGGGAATATCAGTATGTGTTTTGAAGACCCTTATTATGAGAGTAGAAGTTAAGGTGGATAGAAAGGCTGACTTGAGGCACTGAACTCATTGAGAAAAAAGATAAAGTACATTGGGAAATGGGAGTGGTTGCGAATCGGTAACTGCAACCAGGATCAGGACCAGGAGATATAATTTGTATAGTGTGAACCTTAGAGGAGAAGAGATTGCTGATCAATAGTGGTAGATAGAATTTAGATGTGGCAACGGGGAGCCAGGAACATTCCAGTTCCCCCTTGATAACCAGTGAAATGAGGGTAGAAGATTGAGTGAAAGTGTAACCAACATTGGACAATGTGGCTAGGAGTGAGGTATAATCAGGAAGAAGTCATATCCTAGTAAGTGCCAGAAGATTTACAGGATGAGAAAAGCAAAGGTTTAGGGTGAAATGAAGTTTGTTAATTACAGAGAGGCTTTCCAGAGAGCACAATGGAAAGGGTTGGCAGGTTTGGAGCATGACATTTGGATGGGGTAAATTTGAGGAGCAGGCAGTCAGAGATGGGGAATAGAGGTTGTACACCAATCACCAGGAGCACAGAATCACTGAGACAGGGAGAGAATGAGGAGTGGAAATATGCTAGTCATTGAGGAATAAGTCCAGGAATAAGACTAAAAGTGGTTAGAACAAGGTCTCTTGAGGGAGACAATTAAACCATTCAAAATTCTACTTCAAATTCCAGCCTTAGAGATTATGAAAGTGAGACACAGAGTAACTTATAGAGTCACTCACCTAGTAATACACTGAGCAAGGACTGACATTCAGAAAGACTAGGTTGATTTGCTCAAATAGTAGCTCAGAGATAGAGTCATGACTGGAAGTTAGATCTCTTCATTGGCAATCTAGGGTCGCTAGCATTATCTACTTCAGTATTTGAAAGATCTGTGGTTTCATTATCTCTACTGATGCAGACAGGATCCCTCCTAAAACTTGGTAGTCTTCTAGAGTTGCTATCATTGAATATGCCATCAGATTGCTTTGATGATCAGTCTTTCTGAACTCAGAGTACTCTTCAGACATTAGACATTCAGTCCTTCACTAGGACCATGTGCAAAACATTTAATAATAATCTCTCAATTACATAGCTGGGCAATGCACTTCGTAAATGTCATTTCCTTTGATTCTCTCAACAACCTTAGGAGATACATGCTAATTATCCCCAGTTTATGGATGAGACATTAGACATTCAGTCCTTCACTAGGACCGTGTGCAAAACATTTAATAATAATCTCTCAATTACATAGCTGGGCAATGCACTTCATAAATGTCATTTCCTTTGATTCTCTCAACAACCTTAGGAGATACATGCTTATCCCCAGTTTATGGATGAAGAAAGGGACAAATAGAGGTTGAAGAAAAAAGGAAGGAAACAGGCATTTATTAAGTATCTACCATATGGAGCACTTTACAAATATTACCTCATCTGATCCTCACAACAAACCTGGCTGGTAGGCATTGTTATTATGCCTGTTTTACAGATGAGGCTACTGAGGCAGACAGAAGTTAAGAAACTTCAAGCTTACATAGCTAGTAAGTATCTGAGGTCATATGTGAATTTGAGTCTTCTTGACTCCATGTCTGACACTCTCTCTGCTTCTCTCCCACTTGCCTCAAATTTATAGTTTACTAGGATCTATCAGGGTTTGTATTCTCTTGTCATAACCTTTAAGAACCCCAAGGAAGAATTCTTCCACCATATTATAAAATTATATTAATAATTCATACTTATATAACTCTAAGGTTCATGAAGCTTTCCTCCTAATGAGCCTATGAGTTAAATAGTTTCATTGTTTTCTTGCCCTGAATCTGTGATTTTACTAATATTGGCAGTTCCTAATTAGGAAACTTCTTCCACCAATGCAGATTGACAACCTTTTCAATTGTAGAATCTTAAGAAAGTTGCCTACAGCACCAAGAGGTGAAGTAATTTTCAGAGCAGTAGACAGACAGTATTTGTCAGGGTGGGACTAAATCCCAGATCTTCTGCACTCCAAGACTGACTCTCTATCCACTATCCCCCAAGGCCCTCTCAATTCCAGTATTATTTTTCCCATTTTACAGGTAGAGAAACAGAGGTAATAACTTGCTCAAGGTCAGGAAACTTGTAAGGATGGGAGTCAGGATTTGAATTCAGGTCTTCTGACTTTCTTTCCACTCTACTGCAGCCCCACAGAAATATCCAACCCCTCATTAGCCTTTTTTTCACATCCATGTCACATACTTGTCTAGCTCTATGAATGAGTTCAGTGTTGCTAGCAGACAGAACTTATGCAGAACCATTAAAACTTTTCTGAGGAAAACTGAAAAGTTGGTTGACACTCCTGACTTGAACTCTCTTGATGAATGTGAGATTATAAAGTTGATACCATATACCCTCCTCTTTACTCTACTATATACTCAAATCATACACACAATTACTGCTCCATTCCTGTATTTTAAAATGGCCAGTGCATTATGCATGGAGGAATGTTAATAATACATGTGGTAAAGTATTTCTTTTAAAGTCATCACCTATAAAAATATAACACAAAGTATTCGAGAGTTTCATTTTTCCTTTCACTTTTCTTAGGACTTATTTTATTCCTGAAGAGACTCTATATAGGCACATGGTCTTTGGAATGGGAAGAGACGTAGCTCAAGGACCCAGGGATGGAAAAATTTGAGTTTTCCAATGATCTAATTTGAACCTATTGATTCAGGGCTCAGGAAATGGGTTCTCATTCATCTTCTGTCTTTGCATGAACACAAATCAATGCAACTTGTGTTGTGTGACTAACACCTCATTTCACTTCATTTGAATTCATCAAGAGCATGTTAAATATCTACTATGTGCAAACCATTGTGCTAGTTACTGGAGATACAGAAAAAGTAGTATAGATTCTGCTCTCAGGATGCTTGTAGTCTAACCAATTAGAAAGATACTTATGGCTCTGAAACCAAAGTAAAGGGTCAAGGCAGAGTCTGGAAAAAGGAAGAAGAAGAGATCACGTTCATGGGGTTGAAGGGAGGAGATCAACTAACTAGATGTTGAGGTCAGGAGTTTTCCCTGACATTTCTTTAGACCACTAAGCAAGTCCTTGTGGTGTTTTCATTGAAGCCCCAGTATGTTGGAAGTTTTGCTATTTATTGACCCTTTTTATGTTTGGAGGTATCAATGCAACATTTGGGCTGACCATCTGTCACCTTGGACTTTTGCTACACAATGTGCCTATATTTTGTTTTGATCATACGCTTTATAGATTATATTTTTTAATCTGCTTCTTTCATTCAAGATCATTGTTGGAAATAGTCTACAACCTACATATGATCCTCAGGTGTTTCTTCATTGTCCCTTGGATCACCTGCAACTTTGGTTCTTTGGATTATGGTGTTTCAAGATATTCATATAATATCACCTCCTTTCTACCTCTAAACTCTATGATGTCATGACCTCCACAATTTCCACCTAGGCCCTCAGTTTCTAACATTCAACTTATGCCACTTTGTCTCATATTTTAGTCAAACAGGTCTACTCCCTGTAAACTCAAAATTCTGTTCAGACAAGTTCAGAGAGATGGCAGTAAGAACTTTTTCCAGGAACTAACATCTAGGGGTTACTATGTCCTTTCTGATGTGATCCAGAGACCTTTGTCTCTGTGACTTTTGATTCCTCAATGGTCTGTGCCTCCAAGAAGATTGAGGGGGAAGGTAGTCAGGAGAAGGTAAGGGCTTGGGGTTCTTGATGGAGGAAGAAGGGGAGAGGATAGGACACTCCTTAACCTACTGCTATTGTAACTGTACATGCTCCCATGGAGGCATGGGGGAAGGTAGCTAACAGGAGCAGAGATGTTCAAGATAAAGGTTGGAGGAAGGAGAAGAAAGGGATGAGAATGGTGTGTATTTTAGTGTCCTAGGGTCTACAAGGATTAGAAGTTGGTTTCTGAGAAAAACTCTTTTTTTCAGAAAAAAAGGACAGTTTGGTGACCAGTGGCAGACTAGGAGGAAGTAAGTCAGGAAGGAAGTAGGCTTCTGCTGTGCATGCTTCTGCAGAGAATGGTCATTCCTGATATTTTCCATGGAATATTTTATAATGACAATCCAAAACCCACGATGAAGAGAATGAAAAATGCAGATAAATGCCTCGTGAGGGGAAATGGGGAACTTGAGAGGAATGAACACCAGGTATTTAAGGTAACAGTATCTCTATTAATACTCAAGCATGAAGGCAATAGCTAGGATGTAGCAGGAGACTGATCTTCCTTCTGAGCTCCTTGAGAAAGTGGAAGACTTAGAGCCATGAAGATGTCAGATCCTTAGTAAGTGTATGATCATGCACAAGTCCCTTAAATTTGCTCATCCTCCATTTTCTTACCTGTAAAAGGGGGATAGAAGTAACTGTACCCCTTAATGTGTAGGAAGTATAAGATTATGGATTTAAAATGCTTGGCAAACATTAAATCTATATAAATATCAACTAGTGTTATTACCTAGATAGGGTGATATAGTTTGATAAAATGAAGTTCAAAGAAAGGTTGCTGAATGATGGCAATGGAGGAAGAGTTTAGAAAGGACAAGAGGGAGAAATATGCTTTCTACCCTTCCTGCTGGCTCACCGTATCAAGTGTCAAGTCTTTTGCCTCTTTTTGTATCTCCAGATTTTAGCACAGTGCCTGGCACATAGTAGGAACTTAATAAATGTTTGATGATTGATGAGAGAAAGGGTAGCTAGCACTGTAGAAGATGATCCAGGCTAAAGTGTCATCTGGGGAAGACACAAGCCTCAGGGAGTGCAAGAAGAGGAAACGACTATGAGACAAGGAAGTTTAATGCAAGAGTAGGGTTTTAGAGGGCACAGTGAGGAGGAAGGGCAGAGCACAAGAGGGATTTTGGAGGTACCAAGGCTTAGATGAACGTAGAAGGGATGAGGGTTTGAGAGGTAGGAACAGTGGGAGGGAAATTTTGCCTAGGTAAATTTTTGCTTTTGTAGCCTCTAATGCTGAAATTCAAGGATTCAGAGAAGAAAGTTTGCTGGCCGTAGGACAGTGAATTGAATCACCTTCTTTCCACCCCCAATGAGTTTGCCTCAGGTGTGACAATTCCTCATTTGGGTTCTTATTCCCTCTCCTATCATCATGTCTTTCCATAGACAATGTGCTATGATTGAGATTCACTCCTTCTTCATGTCTACCTCTTCGATTCCTTAGCATCCTTCAAAATTCATTTAAGGGACTTCGCTTTTTCTCAAAGCCTTTCCTTCTCTTTTTAGATATTTATTCTCTCTTATCCCTGAAATTATTTTGTATTTACTTTCCTGAATGTGTGTATGTTACATTATGAATGTATGTTACATTTCCCCTAAGCAATATAAAGACATGGATTGTTGTGTGTGTGTGTGCGTGTGTGCTGTGCACATATTAGATGCTTAATAAATGTTGGTGGAATTTAATCAATTGTGGGTCACATGAGGTAATGCAGTGAATGATCACTGGAGGGCAGCCAAGAACCAAGGACAGGTGTGAGGCTAGCATTCTTTATGACTTCTTTTCCTTCATGACTAGTGGAGGGAAAGAGCCAAATTGGACATTTAGGAGAGGTAGGATGAAACCTAGGGCAAAGCATGGTCAATATTAATGGAGATAGAGAAGGAAGGGTTTCTCCGGGGCAAACTCATAATCATAGACTTGAGTTCAGTTGATGATAATTACGCTTACATTCATGTAATGATTGAAAGTTTTGTTAAGAGCGTCACTCACACCTCCCTTTTGAATTGGTCATGCAAGTGTAACAGGGCTTTCACCCAAATCAGGACATTTTGTGTGCTGCCACACATGAGATATGACCCTGGATTGGTGGAGAGAACGCTGAATGCCCCAGTTAAACAAACATTACTCTTCACATTTTAAAGTTGGAGAAATCAAGGCTTGTGGAAACAAAACGACTTGTTGCAGATCAAACAGAGGCTGGGTGTTGTGGTTGTTGTTAAGTCATTTTCAGTGGTGTTTAACTTTTTATCATCCTATTGGGGGTTAAAGTTACTGGAATGATTTGCCATTTCCTTCTCCAATTCATTTTACAGATGAGGAAACTGAGGCACACAGGGTTAGATGATTGGACCAGGGTAACATAGCTACTGTCTGAGGCCAAATTTGAAGTCAGGAAGATACATTTTTTTCTGACTTCAGTCCAGCAACTATCCACTGTCTGGCACATTGTTTGAACTGTAGTCTGGCTAAAGACACTTATAGAGATAATCCACAGTAAGTCTGATGAACTTCTGGGAGATGGATGGAGTTTTTTGAGGAGGATGCTAGGCTAAGTAAAAAGGGGCAAAGTAGCCCAAAGGAAAAAACAGAGCAAGTCAAAGCTTTTGTGCTAATCGGAGAGGGAGACTCAGCCTTTCCCCTCTCCCCCCACCCAAAATAAGATCACATAGTGAATTGCTTACCTGACCTCAAGTAACTTACAATTTCAGGTGGGGGAAGAGAGGGGAGAGATCTTTTTCAGTCATAGCATGAGCTTCTAAAGTCCGTAATAAGAGGTTCCTTCACATCTGGTAGGGTAGGAGAGTGAAGTAGAAAGTCTTTCCTTTTTCTCTTTTTCCAGTTCTTCCTCCCTCCTTTTGAATGTCTTTTAATGTTCTTTTCACTCCTTTCTTGATTCCTCATTCACCCCTACTTCACTCTTCATTGGAGTGGTCTCTCAGACATGTATCTCCATCCCTGACCTCTCTTCTGAGCTCCAGGCTCATATTTTAAACTGCCTTCAGGACCCAAGTATCTCACTTGCCTCTCACACTCAACATGTCCAAAGTTGAACTAATTATCTTCCTCTGGTTCTGCAAATTAATGATGCTTTGTGAATGTCCCATTTCTGTTGGTGGTTACCACCATGGGCTTAGTGTTTGTAATGTTAGTTACGAGAGTTAAAGCTCTTCCCCACCCATTAATGGGTCTTCTCATTAAGGGAAGTTTGATTAGGGGAGATTTGTTTCATAGAAAGGCCCATACTTTTTGTTAATTTCTAATGAGGCACTGGTTCTCAAGGGGTTCTGAAAAGTGTATATATACTCTGAGGTGAGGTTTTGTTTTAGGGCTTATTCACTGGAAGTGTTTGGCCAGATAAGACCCTGGGTACCCACTAAGGAGCCCCCTGGCTTTGAAAACCCAGATATTGGTGTTTTTCTCTCCGGTAACTATGTATGTATGGTCAGACAGTTGGATCTCTCTCCATTGATCTGTGATGTATATATTGCTTACGGTCAGACAGTTAGAAGCCCTGTCTTTTGGCTTTTATTTCTCTGTATTTTCCCTGAAGTTCAAGGTGCCGACTTTTCCCCTTATACTAAATGAATGATATATGTGCTTGATTAAAGTAGGTTGTTGACCCCTCAAAAGTTGCTTTCTTTTTAGAAAAGCAGATTGAAGAACCTGTACAGCAAACCGTCCTGTGTATGCCATGGTGCTTCCTGATATAGTGTTCTATGTGGAACTACTAATGTTACCTAATGCTTTCCTCTCTCTCTTCTGCCTCATCCTATCACTAAACAAGATCTGTTAACTATCTTTTTTTTTCTTTTGACATCCTTCCCTCTTCTTCCTTCTTTAGGTGGTTAGGTAGCACAGTGAATAGAAGGTTGGGCTTGGAGTCAGGATGATCTGAGTTCAAGTCGGCTCTCAGATGTATATTAGCTTTGTGACCCTGGGCAGATCAATAATCTCTCTCTGCCTCAGTTTCCTCATCTATAAAATACTGATAATAACAGTCTCTACCTCCCAGGGTTGTTTCAAGGAGGAGAAAATGAGTTAGTATTTGTACAGTGCCAACTATAAAGTACTATACGCATGTTAGCTTTTATCATTCTTTGTAAATGTTTACTGATTTTATTTCTGTTGCTCCTGTCATAGTCTGAGTGATCATTTCTACCTGGCTGGACTATTGAGACAGGCTTCTACTCATCTCCTTGCCTCCAGTTGCTTTATTCCCTCCTCAATTTGTCTTTCACAATGCTGCCAGTTCAGGATCATAGGGTCATGTGTCTAGGGCAGGAATGAATGCCCTCAGAGGGCATTTAGTCCACCCTACTCATTTATCAGAGGAAGGAATTGAAGCCTAGGGAGGTTAAGTGCCTTACCTTTGTCCAAGGTACACTGGTAGTTACCATTATTAATTCTCCTCTCATGGACAAATCTGATTATTTGTGGGAGAGGGGAGTGTCAAACAATACACCAAACTTTCCAGTCTAGTAGATTGAGTCCAGCTTTCTGGGAGTGCTTCCTCATGACAGTCTTGATAAGCTCCTTGGACAAGGTCAGCTTTGGCTTCACCTCCAATGCAGGGGCAGCTCCAGTAAAGTGGCGGTGGGGGTGGGATGGTGGATTTTATTTGTCCTTTTCCCTGAGGTCTTGATATTCTTTAATTAAACTGTTCAGTAGAGGTAGCTTAATTTCACTGATGATGGCAATTGGATCCCTTCTCATCTCCCCCACCTATGGTTCAGCAGCTGGGAATGTAAAGGATAAGGGGAAGACCCACAGCAGGCTGTGCTTGGTTTGAGCTGTTTTTTAACATCTCATCCAAGTTAATGGGGTTTTGATTCCAAATCGATATGACCCACCAGGCAAATTCTCAATAGAAAGGAGAGGATTTTAGAGAGGGTTTATTAGAGAGGCACTACAATTCATTTCTCCTCCAGCAGAAAGAATTGATAATGCATGTATCTTAAGGTTACGTAAGTCTGGGTTAACAAACCTAGACTTGATGTGCTTTTTCTTCGATATTATTATTTGGCAATTCCACATCACCTGATTACAGAGGGAAGTGGGTTGCCTTAAAAATAATTGTATGACCTGGTTTCCAGTACTCTCAGCATCCTGTCTGCTATCCTCTGGGTGTCTGCCCTTGTCAATGTCTCTCTCTAAATATGACAGTCAGATTTGAACACAATACTCTAATGAAATGTGACCATGACAGAAGAGAATGAGGTTATCACTCTCTTTGCTCAGGAGACTGCACTCTACATGATTTTTTTGGCTGCCATATCACAATGATGATTTACACAGGGCTTGCAGTCTACCAAAACCCTTACCATATTTTCTAACCTATAGTTTTCTCACAGTATTTCCTTGTTTTATACTTGTATAGTGAATAGGATTCATATGGCAGAAAGACCATGGGCTTTGGAGTCAATGGGAATTGGTTTCAATCCTACATCTGATATTAGTTATCCAGGACTATAAAGTCATTGAATTTAGAGTGAGGAGGGACCTCAGTTGCCCTCTGAGGAACCAATCACATACTGGACAAGTGGTCATTGTCCAACATCTGCTTGAAGACCTCTGATGGAGGGGGGGGGGGATCCACTACGTTAGGAAGATCAAATGAGATAATATGTGCAAACTGTTCTGTGCTATAGAAATGTTATCTATCTTGGGAGGGGCAGCATAATGCAGTGGATAGAGCATTAGTCCTTGGAGTCAGGTTGACTTGGATTCAAATCCTTTCTCTGAGAGCTACTAGCTGTGTAATCAAAGATAAGTTATATCACTTCCCTGAGCCTCAGTTTCATTCTCTATAAAATGGGTATCATTTTACAGGGTAGTAGTGAAGATGAAGTGAGAGAAAGAATTTAAATGTTTTGGAAACTTTACTATATGTGCTAATTGTTAGTACTTCAAAGAGTCATGATGTTTTAAAAGTTAAATTTCATTAACAAATATTTATTTTTCCTACTTTCTGCCTTCCTCTCTCTATGCATGGTTAAGCAAAATAAATAACTCCCCTCCCCTATAGATTATCTCCAAAAATATATGCTTCATACTGTATCTTTTCAAGACAGTCTATTTTACTGTTAATTTCTCTGTCTCAGTTTCTTATCTGTAAAACAGTCATAATAGTAGTATCTACTTTATAAGGCGATTAGGAGGACCACATGAGATAATATGTACGAAGTCTTTTGTATTATATATAAAAAGATTACCTATTTTGGGAGAGGCAGCATGGTGTAATGGATAGAGCATTATCTCTCTGGTAGGAGGTGGAGGATATGTCTCATCATTGGTCCAGAGAGTCACAGTTTAACCAGTGTGGACACTCCCTTCACTGATACTGACCTCAATCTTTGTGTATTCTCTTTATATGCTTTGCTTTAGGAGACGGTCCTTTTGAGTTTCTGCAACCATAAAAGTCATTCAAGTGGTGACTTACAGCCAACCTTCAAGTGACAAGGCTCTTTGGATTTAACTGGGTGTGTCCTTTAATGATAGACATAGTCCACTGCTGGGCTCCCAACCAAAGCTGTCACAGCTGGATTGGGTCCAGTAGTGCTTACACTGTGCTACTCAGGGTCACCTCTGATGCCACAATGAGGCATCTGCTGCGGCCTTCGACTCATATTAAAAAAAAAATGACTTTATCAAAGATTTTGACAAGTCAAGTGTGTTAAGTACAATTGCCATTCCTCAAAGCTTGAAAAGTCATAAAGACCAATTTCGAGCCATGGAGCAGGGTCCCATGGCGAACAGGCTGTAAAGTGAATTTGAGCAAAGCAGAATATTGAAGTAAGCATCTTAATGTATGTGTTTTAAAGTGACGTAAGTAAAGCTCTCACCGATCATTTGTTAGAAAAAACTGGGGTTCAGGTACATTTTGATTTACAACAGAGACAAATTACAGTTCCATTTTACATCTGATGGGCAGAAGATGAGCTCTGCCTCATTAAATCATGAGATGAGTTCCCTAGTTTGGTCCC
>JAQQSK010012279.1:0-11940 GCA_028658325.1 Potorous gilbertii
CTTCTGAGAGTCCTCTCCACCCCTGGCCTAGGTCCACCCAGCTAGTGCTTGGGGTCTGAGATTCAAATGCTGCTCCCCAGCCTCAGGGCTTTTGGCAGCAAGCCTGGCTGCTATTCAGGGTAAGATTAAATCAGCTTCTCAGGTGGGGACAGGGCTGCCTCCCAGGCTCAGTTCCCTCAGGGGGTTTATGCAGAAACCTTTTGTAATGGGGCTGCTGCTGAGCTCCTGCCTGCTCCTGGAGCCTCTGGCTGCCTGCTGCCTCTGCTGCTGCCTCTGCCACTGCCTCCCGAGGGGGCCACAATCCCAAAGAGCCCCTGCTCCCCTTTAAGCCCGGCTCTCTCTCTGCTTTTTGTGTCTATGGGTGGAGGGACCTTCGCTGCTGCTGGAGATTCCATCCCTGAAGCCTGCTCGAATCTGCTCGCTCCTCTCGGTGTCACGTGTCCAGGGCAGGGCAGGCTCCGCTCCCATCTGGTGTGAGATGGACCTTTGGGATCAGTTTTTCAGGGCTATCTGGAATGGAAATCTCCTTCACTGTGTTGCTATGTGGCTTCCACTGTTCCAGAATTTGTTGGGAGTTCTTTTTAGAGGAAATCCATGGGCTGTGGGTTCGGAGCTGGCATAGGTGAGTCTTTCTACTCCACCATCTTGGCTCTGCCCCCCAAATTCTTTAATTTAGGTGATTTGTTCTGTGAAGTTTGGAGTCTGAATTTGATAACCTGGAGGGTGGCCTTAAGACTGCAACTCCCTTATTCAGTAGGAAAGTATGTGTAGACCTTGTATAGAATTGTATGCCATCTTGAGGAAAGAGGTAGGTAGTGGTGGGTAGGTAGGGGGAAATAATGTCAGTTTTATGGTAGTGATTGTAGAACACTAAAAATAAATAAGAGGAATACACACACACGCACACACACACACACACACACATATATATACATATTCATATGTATGAATATATAATATGTATATATCCATACATATGTGTGTATGTATTCCTCTTATTTATTTTTAGTGTTCTGCAACATATATATATATGTGTGTGTGTGTGTGTGTGTGTGTGTGTGTGTTTGTGTGTGTGTGTGCGTGTATATGTATATATATGAAAAGCTGCAACCTCCCCACACCCGGGCTAGTAGTATAGCTATTGAAGACTCATAAAGGTAAGTTCTTCTCACTAAAGACCTTGGCTCAGTAAGATAGTTATATATTAGAAACTAAGAAATGACATTAAAAAGGCATTATTGTGAGTCTTGCCACTGTATCCTAAGGACTATGAGACTTCTCCATCTGATTTGCAGCTATAACCTTACTTAGGTGTAAACTTCACCAATTAAATGTGAACTCCCAATACAGAGCCGTAATTGCAACATAGTTGCCCTGACCTGATCAGAAGATGGATGAGTTGCCTCTAGACATCCACATCCGTGATCCTCAATGGGACTTGGCCATCTTTGTGGTCCAAATTAAGTATTTCTTCACTGTCATCAACTCCTTGCATCTTCTACTATGTGATGATACACTGTATAACTTCCAAACCATTGTGGAGAACTACAGGGCAGGATTCCTGACCCCTGGACTTAATGAAGATGAACTCTGGAAGATCAGGTATGAATGTGACTCAGCCTTCAATCCTGACATTGGGGAGAAACTTTATCTCATTGAATTAATGTAAGACCGAATGCTGATGAATATGATTATCAGTGGCTGCATGCTCACCTTCTACCAGAATATTTCAACAGTGGTGTTCTGGCAGTGGGTGAAGCAGTCCTTCAGTGCTGCTGTCAGCATCAGAAATGGGGATTTGACAATTACTTAGAAGCAAATGGCAACAGATTACATGAGCTCTTGCACGGGAGCTGGGCTCACTCTTCTGGGACTCACATCCCTCACCCAACATCTGCCTAGCCTGGCTAGCTGCTTTATCCCATTCACGGAGGAGGCTACTGTCAATTGCATCAACATCTCACTGATGAGACAGAGGCAGATGCTGATTGGGATCCCTGTGAATGATGATTTTTCTCAAAGTTTGGACTATTCTTCAAAGGTGACTCACCTGGACATATTCCAGATGGTGACAACACAGATCGGCATGATCATGTCTGCTATGATCTTAAAACCTCTGATTATGAATGCATTGGAGAAAAAAAAAACAGGTTCTTGAAGTGAAAGCCATAGCTCTTGGCCTCTATGCAAGAGGGACCAATTGGCATTTGTCTGTTGTTTTCCATTCCCCTATGCTGCACACTTTTTCCTCCAGAGGAGTTTCGTTTCAGAGAACCAGCTAGAACCTGAATTCAGAGCTCAGATCAAGAAGCAGAGCCCAAACACTGAGATTGTTTACTTCAACAAGAGACTCTGATTGAAGTGGGGTTCATACAATATCCTAAACTCTCGCTCCACCCTTATCTTCCTGTCACTGATGTTTTAGTATGATATCTGTGGTACTACTTCTGCCCTCTCCACTGCTCCCTCAGGCTCTTTGCTCTACTGTGTTCACAAAGGATATACTTCTGGTATCCCCTAGTACTCAGAAATTAACTTGTCCCCTCCTCCCATCAAGTCCTAAAGATCATGGGAAATACATGGCCGTTAAGGGTAGGGGTTGACTCAGATTGAATATAGATTGGATTCAATCTAGTTCAGATTCTTTCTGGATCACTTGTCAATATAAGCATCACAAATGGTGAGGCATCTTAAGTCAGCCAAATATGGCATATCTTTAAGAAATGTTGTTTTTCTTTGACTGAGAGAAGGTTTGAGTTGAATTTATCAGGACAGGACTTGGGGTATTGGTATTATGTGGTCCCAAATACCCCTACCTCAACATTGTTTTTCCCAAATCTCAACACATGCCCTGACCAAGAATATTGCAAATCTCAAGTTCTTCTCCAGACAAGACTGGAAGGTATTTAAGCCTCCCCCTCTCCCTGTGCCCTTCTGGCTTTCCAAGTACCTTTGAAGTGTTTGTCTGGCCTGACATCTCAAGTTCCAGTAAGCTAGAAGACAGTCTCATATTCGGCTTTACACTCCCATGTTCTCAGTCCAGTGGTTATGTTGGAAGCCATGGACCTGCTAACAGTTTCTGAAGCATGGGGGACAAGGACCAATGCCCCACTAGAAGTGTATGACCAATTCTTTCAATTCTCTTGGTTCTAGGAAATTAAGAAAACTTCAGGTACCAATTTGTGGGTTTTTGGGGGGGTCTTGTTTTGTTTGTTTCTCTAGGGTTACTCCTAGATCCTCCTTTATGTAGGAAGAAACTGCCAGCCCCCATGCCTATAATGGGGCAATTCTTTTCAATTCCCAAAATTTCATCATTGAATTTTCTTTTATGAAACTGGAAAAAAAGTTCAGAAAAAAGGAAAAAGCTGGTGTTCTTTTGTGATATTGTTTGGACTCAGTGTCAACTGGAGGGCCACAGTACATAGTTCATTTTTGTGACTTTACAATATAATACTCTCTTGAATTTAGAATTATACTGCCCTGAGAATGAAAATGGGTAGAAGTTTCCTACATAGTGGCCTTCGTCCAGCTATCTCAGAATCCAGTTCTCAGGAAAGTTTGCAAGATACTTGTAGACAGTCGTCTTATAAAAGGGCAATGGGGGTCAACTGGACATGTATGACCCCTTCTTATGGCACTCAAGGCTTCAGCCCTGCCTTCCACTTGACCTCCATTCCCACCACCTTCTCATTTACTATCCCCACTCCAATCTCCCAAGGCCCAGCTATGGGTCTTGCCTTCCTCTGTGGCCCTTCCCCTGGAGATGACATGCACACAGGTCTCAAGCAACATCCCCACAGCAATCTGGGGTAACTCCCACTCTGAACCTTTCTGCTTCTCAAGTGGCGGCTGACTTTTTCCTTTGCCAGGCCTGCAGTCTAATGCAGTTCATTCATCATTTCCCAGCCCCTAAGACTTCCTATGTCCCTCCCAAACCCCTGTCCCCACAGTACCTTAAGGATTTTCTCCTCTGAGGGAAGTGTCTGCCTTGCCTAGTAGGTCAATTAAAGTGCATGATCCATTCTCCATTTGGAACTCACTCAGGTTAAAGAGACACTGAGGAGATACTCAGAAGACCTCACTAAGTTCACTGAAAGTTTTAGCAACTTATCCCTTTCTTGGAGTGATTTGCATATCCTCTACTTTGGGGATTGTTTGGATAGCAATGACCCCACAAAATACCCCCAGGAACAGTTGCTGTTCCCAGTAGAGGAAAGAGAGACCATACGGTAATTTGCCTGTTAGAAAGCCTAAGGACTGCATTTCAAAAGCAAATAAATTTCCAGAAAGTTAGGAAAATTACTCAGAGAGAAAAGGAAAAACCTGCCCTTTTCCAAGACCAGATGGTAGAAACCATTAAGAAATATATTAATTTAGATTTTGATTCTATAGAAGGGGCAGCAATCCTTAATATGTATTTCATTAATCTGTATGCCCAAGATATTAGGAAGAAAGTGCAGAAATTGGAAATGAGATCCCCACACTTCAGGTCCAAATACTGGAGACTTCCTTTAGAGTCTTTGAAAACAGAGAGATAATTGAAGCACAGGAAAGGGAAACCAGGCAAAGAGCTAGTGACAGAATATGTGCTCAATTCTTGGTTGCTGCTATGACCAGGAAAAGGCCAAAGTATCCCTTCAAGGCATCTTGTTGGAGGAATCCCAGAAACTTGGGAAGTGGAAAAACCTTCTTTCAATGCCACAAGGTCATTGGTTCAAGGAATACTCCTCCAAGGTACCCCCTCAGGGAGCTCCAGGAACTGACACCTGTGGAGCTCTGCCCATGTGACCAGGAGGGACATTGAAAGAAGGATTGTCCTTCAAGTTGGAAAAGTGCTCTAACCGTCCTCCAGTACCCTGTCCTCCAGTTCTCTAAAGATTCAGAATGATAGGGGAGCCCGGGGCTTGGTAGTGCTCCCACTTACTCCATTTCTCTTGACTAGCCCTGGGCAAAAACCGAATCTGAAGGTAAAGTTGCCCTCTTTATCATGGCTAGTTCTCTGTTTAGCCCATCGAGTTATGGGCAGCAAAGGAAAACTTAGGGGATATCTCCAGATATACCCCCTCCTTTGTATACTTGAAAATCTGTTATTTGAATACTCCTTCCTTATATTCTTCTCTTGCCCTGCCCTCTCGTTGGGAAGAAACCTGATGGTAAAATTGGGGAGGCAATTTTCTCTAATTAAGCCTCCTATCTCCTTTTTCCCTCTGTTCATCAGACCTCTCCAGATTCTCCTATAAGTATGTGAGACAACTGATCCAATATTTGGGTTCAGAGAATTCTGAGGAATGATATCAAGTCACCCCAGCCTTTGTTTGCCCCTAAGACACTAAATGTTCCTACATAGTAGTCAATACCCAAGTAAATCAAAGACCTGGGAGGGACTAGAACCATTAATTGTTACTCTAGGCCCTTACTCCTTCTAGAGTAGAGCTCCCACCAGGCTAAAGCTTTTGAGACTTTGAAAAATAAAATGACTACCATTATTAGCTCTGCCTAATCTAGAAAAATGTTTCATTCTGTACGTTGATGAAGGGACAGGGTTTGGGATTACTAACCCATTCCTTATCAACTGACCCCAAGCCAGTTGATGTTTTTACTGATTCAAAATATGCTTTCCACGTTCTACATGCCCATGGAATAATTTGGATTGAAAGGGTGATATGTGACAGAAAAGAAAAAGAAAAACTCCCTTTTCAAACATGTCATTTTATGTGTTGGCCTAGCTGTAGTCATCTTTAATTCCCTTCAGGGAAATTGTCTTTTCTCTACACTCCTTATGTGCCTGTTTGTTCCTTGCTTGCTTAAACTCCTTGCCTGATTTGTCTCTTCCACAGTAGAATTCATCAACTTCCAGATGACCCCACAGGTTACCTACCCTTTGAATGGGAACTAGAGAGGCATGGACAGCTCTACACCCCTTGCCAGCAGGAAGTAGTTTCAGAAGCTGAGATATTTGCCTCTTACCCCAAAAGAATTGAGGTCTCATTTGTTTGAGGGGGTAATGATGGGGTACAGATTCTGGGAACCTCCTTGAACTGAATCTTCCCACTGGATCTAGCACTTGCCTGAGGCCATAAGCCCTCTATTATCTCTATGATGGAATCTCTGTTACCCTTAATAAAGCCTGGCCCTGCTTTGTCTGTTATCTCCGACTGCTTCCCACCCTTGATCCCATCAAAGTCCAAAGAGTCTGACTTCTAGTCACCCCAGTCCTATCATGATGTTCCTTAAGATGCTCCTTAGACTTCTCTTCTCAGACTAGTAGACTATCCCTAAATGCATCTCACACTATTTTTGTATATCAGATCTTCCTCGTCTCAATGATGGTGTTCCAGTTCAATCTACTTTAGATTTTGTCTGGTCGGCTTTCAATACAAGTGTCACAAATAGTGAGACTTCTTAAGAGTGAAAACAATATGGTGAATCTTTAACAAATTTTGCTTTTGTTTGGCTGAAGAAACGGGTAGGGGTGCAAGAGAGTATCTGCCAGGCTGTTACTTAGAGACTCAGTCTGTCACAGTAACCAATGTGGACTTTAGGGCATTATCCTCCCCAAGATTGTGTGTGTGTGTGTGTGTGTGTGTGTGCTTATGTGTTTGTAATCTTTGCACTATTCACCTCAGATAACTCAAGACACATTGTCATGTATGAGCTGAACTGTGGTAGGGGAGAGGAAGTTCAGGGATACCTCTCCCACTCAAAGCATTTTTCACCTACCATCCTGATTTTCTACCTCCCTTGCCTCTTCTCTAAACGTCTCAACTACCAACAATGTTTCCCATTTTGCAAAGGCTTGTACCCAAATAAACTTGATCCTTTCCAAAAAGTGAATTCCTTGAGACCAGAGACTGTCTTACTTTCCTAGTTGCATCTCCAGTGCTTAACACAGTGTTTTATACATAACAAATACTTGATACTTTATTCTTTCATTGATTCTTTCTTTAGTCATCTATGCTAATTTCCTATATTTGTTTCGCAGATGTTACATTATATTCATTTGAAAAAGCTGAGATCATTTGATGAAACTCTACTAAGGTTCTCTCTCTCTCTCTCTCTCTCTCTCTTTCTCTCTCTCTCTCTCTCTGTCTCTCACTATATATATGTATATATATAAATGTGTGTATATATATGTATACGTATATATGTATGTATGGGTGTATGTATGTATTATATTAGCTCAGTCTACCCACGAGTAACTGATGTTCTTTAATTACTTAAGTTTGAGCTCATTTGTGAGAAAAGTGTTTTATGATTGTGTCCGCATAGTCCGTGGGTTTGTGTTGACAGGTATACCCTCAAATATTTTAGAATATCTACCACAACTTTTAACGGGATTTTTCTTTCTCTGCCTTGCTGTTGAACTTTTGTAGTAATATATAGAAACACAGATGATTTATGTGGATTTATTTTTTATCCTGAAATTTTGTCAAAGTTGTTTATTATTTCAAATAGGTATTTATTTGATTCTCTGGGATTCTCTAAGTATATCATCATTTTATCTGCAAAGAGTGATAACTTAAGTTGCTTCTTTGCCTGTTGTAATTCCTTCAATTTCTTTGTCTCCTTTTGTTGCTAACATGCAATTTCTAGTACTGTGTTGAATAACAACGGTGAAAAATGATATCCTTGTTTCACACATGACGTTTTTGGAAACATATCCAGCTTTTGCCCATTACGTACAATGCTTGCTGATGGTTTTAGGTGGATACTACTTACTCTTTTAATAAAGTCTCCAATTATTCCTATGTTCTCTGGTGTTCTCAATAAGAATGGGTGTTGTATTTTGCCAAAAGCATTTTCTACATCTACTTAGATAATCATATGGTTTCTGTTAGTTTTGTTGTTGATATGATCAATAATGCTGACAGTTTTTCTGATACTGAACTAGGATTGCATTCCTGGTATAAATCCAACCTCATCATATTGTATTATTCTCATGATAAACTGCTGCAATCTTTTTGCTAATAACTTATTTAAATTTTTTTCCATCTATATTCATTAAGGATTTATAATTTGTAATTTTCTTTTTCACCTGATTGCTGCCCTATGACAAGGGTTCGACCTGCTTCCTCGGAACTGGAAATCCAATGCCTTAATTCAAATAGGGGACTTTGTGGGGTGGGTAGAGCACTTGACTGCTGGTTGTGTCATCATCATGCCAGAATAATAGCTTACTCCACATAGCTCGCCCTCTATTTCCTGAAGATCCTGCATGGAATTTTTCATTTAAGCACTCAGAGGACATTACAAGCAGCCCAGCCTCTTGGATGTAAGACATCCACTCCAGCCTGATATGTCTCACTTCTTCCTCCTGGGAGTCGTGATCCCTCCCCCTTTCCCCTCATTGCAATCCTATTATTGGTCATTTTACTAGCTATTATACTGCATCTGTCCCTGTTTACCCTCCTGGTTTGATTAGTGTTCTCACCCACTGCAACTTTTAGGCTACCAACTCTTGCCCTTGATGAACCCCAATGCTTTGCCTTTCTCCACCCTGACTCAGTTGGCACTGCATTATTCACCCCATGCTCATCACTCCTCTCAGCCTATCCTGATTGCTTAAGTGGACTTTTCACCTCTGTTCAGCAGGAAGCAACTACAGAAAACAATGACCTTCACCCTTTTTCCCCAAAAGGATTTTCCCAAAGGAATTCTCCTAGGGGTAATGGTGCGGAGAGGAACAGTACCCTAAGAGCTAAAATAATATTGATTGACTTTGTGAAGCCCTTAGTGACCTAAAATCTCCCCTTACCACAACTTTCCCTTATCATGGACCATATAATTCCATGTCCCTACCCCCTCATCCTGGGGAATAGGATTTCCTTATCTCGTATCATTCAGGTCCTCACACAGTGCCTTTATCTCACAAGACATATTTATCTTGCAAGACTCAGCCTAGATCTTCAACTCCACAAGCAAACCCTATAATCATCCTATTTAAGTCTGGTCCTTTTTATATACCATTGCCTTTGTTTAGTTCCTTGCTAAATCTAAGACCTGCTGCTTTTGTGTCAATAAAGCTCTCAGTGGCTACAGAAAAAAAATAATTTTCTTTCTCTGCTTAAGCTCTTTTCAGTTTAGGTATCAGCACTCAATTTGTATCATAAAAAGAATTTGACGGGACTCTCTTACCCAATTTTCCCAAATAGTCAGTATAGTATTGGAAATAAATGATCTTCAAACACTTCATAAAATTTGTTTTAAATCCATTTGTTCCAGGAGATTTTTATCCCAGGGAGTCCATTGATGGCTTATTCAATTTCATTTTCTGAGAAAGGAATATTTAAGTATTTTAGTTTCTGCTTTATTAATCTGGACAATTTAGGTATTTTTAAAAATATTCATCAATTTCACTTAAATTGTCAAATTTATGGGAGTACAGTTGGGCAGATAAATTTCTAACTATTGTTTTAATTACCTCTTCATTGGAGGAGAGTTCACCCTTTTCAGTTTTGAGATTGGTTATTTGGTCCTCTTTTTTTAATCAAATTGACAAAAGGTTTGTCAAATTTAGTATTTTTTTCACAAAACTCTTAGTTTTATTAATTAATTCAATAGATTTCATCATTTCGGTTTTATTTTTGAAAGTTTTAATATACAGTTTACTTACATTTCAGTTCTCAACATTCACTTCCACAAGAATTTGAATAAAAAATTTTCTCCTCATCTCTCCCCATGTCTCCTGAACAGCATATGTCCCTTCCACCCCTTCCTCCAGTCTCTTCTCCCTTCTGTTACTCACCCTACTTCCATTCCCCTTCCTCTCTATTTTCCTGCAGGGCAAAACAGATTTCTGTACTCCATTGTCTGTATATCTTGATTGCCAGTTGCATGTTAATGCAATTTTTAACATTCATGCTTAAGCTTTGAGTTCCATATTCCCTCCCTCTCTTCCCACTCACCATCACTGAGCAAACAAGAAATTCAATATAGGTCATATACGTGTAGCAATACAGAGTACTTCTAGAACAGTTATGTTGTAAAAGACTAACAACTCTCCCTCTGTCTTATCCTGATCTTCCTTTATTCCATTCTCTCCCTAGACTTGTACCCCCACAATTCTGTTTGATTTTGATTATCCCTTGCTTGAATTTGCTGCGCTTCCTATTAACTTCCCTCTCCTATCAACTACCCCCTTGCCTTCCTGCAGGTTAAAATAGATTTTCATATCCAATTGAGTGTGTGTTATTCCCTCCTTAAGACAAATCCCATGAGAGTAAGGCTCAATTATTCCTTTCGTCTCCCTGCTCTTTCCCTCTATTTTAAAAGCTCTTTTTCCCTCTTTCATATGAGATGATTTAATACATTCTACCTCTCCCTTTCTCTTCCTCCTAGTAAGTTCCATTCAACAGCAAATTTTCTTTTTTTAGATATCCTCTCCTCATAATCAGCTCACCCTGTGCCCTCTGTCTATGTACACAAACATATATACATGTACCTACGTACACATACATACCTACACATATATAATATACAGATACATACCCATACACACCTACATATATATTTATATGTACATATACATATATGTGTGGGTGAGTGTAGGTGTGTTACCTCTTATTACCCTAATATGGCAAAAGGTCTCATGAGTTACAAATAACATCTTTCCATGTAGGAATGCAACCAATTCAACTTTAATGAGTTCCTTAAGGCTTCTTTTTCCTGTTTACATTACCATGTTTCTCCTCATTCTTTTACATAAAAGTCAAATTTTCTATTCAGCTCTGGATTTTCAACAAGAATGCTTGGAAGTCCTCTAGTTCATTGATATTCCATTTTCCTCCCAAGGTATTATACTCAGTTTTGCTGAGCAGATAATTCTTGATTTTAATCCTATCTCCTTTGATCACTTCAGTATCATAGTCTAAGCCCTTTGATCCATTAGTGTAGAAGCTACTAAATGCTGTGTTATTCTCATTGTACTTCCACAATACATTAACTGATTCTTTCTGGCTGCTTGCATTATTTTCCCCTTGACCTGGGAACTCTAGAAGTAGGGTACAATATTCCTAGCAGTTTTCCTTTTGGGATCTCTTTCAGGGGGTGGTTTTTGAATTCTTTCCATTTCTATTTTGCCTTCTAGTTCTATACTATCAGGGCAGTTTTCCTCGATAATTTCATGAAAGATGATGTAAATTTTCATTTTTTCATAGTAGATTTCAGGTAGAATGATAATTTTTAAATTATCTCTCTTGGATCTGTTTTCCAGCTCAATTGATTTTCCAATGAGATATTTCACATTTTGTTCATTTTTCATTGATTTGGTTTTGTTTTATAATTCTTTCACTTTCATTAAGTAATTTGCTTCCATCTACTCCATTCTAACTTTTAAAGAACTACTTTTTTCAGTGAGCTTTTGAACCACTTTTTCCATACAGTTAATTATGCTTTTAAAAGCATTCTTCTTCTCTTTGGCTTTTTGGACCTCTTTTGCCGTTTTCATTAGTCTACTTTTAAAGGCATTATTTTCGCAAGCATTTTTGGGGTCTCCTTTAACAAGCTGTTGACTCAGTTTTTGTGATTTTGTGATATTGCTCTCCTTTCTCTTCTCAATTTTTCTTCCACCTCTCTTACATAATTTTCAAAATGCTTCTTGAACTCTTCCGTGGCCTGAGACCATTGCATATCTTTGGAGGTTTTGTATATAGAAGCCTTAAATTTGATGTTTTCCTCCGGTGGTATGCTTTGTTCTGCCTCATCCAAGGGGTTGGGAAAAAAAATACCTTTACATCAAGAAAGTAAAATTCTATAGTCTTATTTTTTCCTGTTTGTGGGAATTTTCCCAGTCAATTATTTGACTTTCTAGACCTTTGTCAGTTGGAGGATATACCTCAGGGACCTGTAAGTTCTCAATTCCTCCAAGGTGGTGCAATCAAGGGAAAGGAATTTACTTCTCTCCTGGACTGCACTTTCATCTGTGAACAGCCACAAGCACTC
>JAQQSK010012280.1:0-11939 GCA_028658325.1 Potorous gilbertii
TTCACTGTGTTGCTGTGTGGCTTCTACTGTTCCAGAATTTGTTGGGAGTTCTTTTTTAGCGGAAATCCATGGGCTGTGGGTTCGGAGCTAGCATATGTGAGTCTTTCTACTCTGCCATCTTGGCTCCACCCCCCACATATATTCTTATTAAATGCATTTTCACATTAGCCATGTTGCATGGAAGAATTAAAATGAATGGGAGAAACCATGAGAAAAACCAAACCAAAACAAAACATAACACAAGAGAAAATAGTCTGCTTCATTCTGCATTCCTATTCCATAGTTCTTTCTCTGGATATGGATGGCATTTTGCTTCAAGAGTCCTTTGGAAATGTTTTAGGTTCTTGCATTGTTGTGAAGGACTAAGTCTTCAGAAACAGTCCTTGCACATTGTGGCTGTTACTGTGTGTAATGTTCTCCTAGTTCTGCTCAGTTCACTCAGCATCACTTCATAAGAGTTCAATGCTAATTTTTAAGGAATCATTTTCTTCAGTGAGCTTTTGTTCCTCATTTTCCTTTTGGCCAAGTCTACTTTTTAAAAGTTTTCTTTCTTCAGTGAATTTAAGGCCTATTTTTCCATTTGGCCAATTGTGCTCTTTTAGGGCATTCTCCTCATTGGCTTTTTATATCTTTTTTTTTTTTTTTTTTTACCATTTGGCTGAGTCTGTTTTTTAAGGTGTAATCTTCTTCAGTATTTATTTGTGTATCATTTACCAAGGTGTTGACTCATTTTCATTATTTTCTTGCATCACTCTCATTTCTCTTCCCAACTTTTCCTTTATGTCTCTTACTTTATTTTCAAAATCCTTTTTGAGCTCTTTCATGACCTGAGACCAATTCGTATTTTTCTTGGAGGCTTTAGATATAGGAATTTTGACTTTAGTGTCTTCTTCTGAGTGTGTGTTTTGATCTTACTTGTCACCATAGTAAGCTTTCTAGGGTCGGATTTTTTTTTTATGTTGTTTGCTCATTTCCTCAGCCTACGGCTTGACTTTTATAAGTCTTTGTTAAAGTAGCCTCTGCTTCCAAGGTGGATGGTGCACTGTCCCAAGTTTCATGGGTTTTATGCAACTGTTTTAAGAGATGCTTCCAGTGACCTATAAGTTTTCAGAGTTCCAAGGTGTTATGATATAGGAAGAAGTATTTGCTACTCTCCTGGCCTGTGGTCTGATCTGTGAGTGACCACAAGCACTCTTTTCTTCCATGAAGCTATGAAGAGAGTCCCCTCTCCACTGTGACCATAAGTTTTGGTGTACTAGTCCTCCTTCTTGACCTGGAGTGCCACCAAGGAAGCAACCTGTAAAAACAAGGACCCTGGCATACACAGGAGGGTCTACTGTACAGTTTATTAGATCTGATTTTCTAAAAGGAAAGCAACTTTTGAAGGATTAGCGGTATACTTTAATCAAGCACATATATAATTTACATTGTTCAGGGGAAAAAGTCAGCACCCTGAACTTCAGAGAAAATGCAAAGAAACAAAGATCAATCAACAGACAGAGCTTCCAACTGTCTGACCATAAACAATACATATATCACAGATCAACAGGCAGATCCAACTGTCTGACTATTACATACATATATAGTTTCCAGAGAGAGAAGCACCAATATCTGGGTTTTCAAAGCTAGGGAACTCCTTAACAGCTGCCCAGAGTCTCATCTGGCCAAGCAAACACTTCTAATGAGTAAGCTCCAAAGTAAAACCTTACCTCAGAGTGTTTATGCACTTTTCAGAGCCAGAGGGCATCACAACCCTTGAGAACCAGTTCCTCATCAGAAAATTAACAAAAGACGTGTGCCTTCCCTAATCAAGCTTGGGTGGGGATGGTTTTTAACAGTCATTAACATTACATGACTTTGATCTGAGAATAGGCAAAGCAACAGAGTCTTGCTTCAGTGCTAGCAAAGAGACCCTTTATAACTTCTTTCTGATCCATTGTTCAACCCCCTTATCATTTGTCAGCTGAAAATTCCACAAGCAGCCACTGCCACTGCTGATTGGGTGGCTCCCAAAGCCTGCTGGGGCTGATTTGTACTGATGAGGCCTGCACTGGACTCTGCTCTACTCTCACCCAGGTGCAACAGACCTTTCCTGCTGACCTTCTAAGTTGTCTTGAGCTGTAAAATTATTCACCTCATCTTTTTGGAGGTTCTGCTGCTCTAGAATTTGTGTAGAGTCATTATTTAAAAGTATTTAGAGAGGTTTGGAGAAAAGCTCAGGGGAGTCCCTGCCTTTACTCTGCTTCCCCCCTCATTTTTGTAAATATGGTAAGGGTTAAGTATCTCAAGGTTGTTTTATTTTGCTTTCCTTAAAGAATTTTTAACTATGCATAGAAAATACTTATTGGCAAAGAGTCTCTAAGGCTGTTTTTTTTAAAATCAAATATTAGAGTTTTTTTTGGGGGGGGTTGTTTGTTTGCTTTTTTTTGCAACCATAAGAGAGGTGAAGCTTTCCTCTAAGGATTCTACAAATCTAGGTCCCATTTTACTGATTCACAGCTTCAGCTGAGACAAGGACTTATTCACTTCCCATGCCCAGCACCACTCTTGTGATCTTAATAGCTTTCGGAGGTGTGCAAAGACTGCTGTTCATTTATCATGGGTACCTTTCCTGTTATATTCTGGACAGTCCCCAATAATGATGGGACAAGGCTCCTAACTCTATCTCTTCTTGGACTTAGTCTCTCTTTCCCTACCTCATATGATCAAAATAAAAGCATAGCATCTTCTCAAAAAGTTAGGAAGTTTCATGGGAGAAACTGGGGGTAGAGACTAACATATGTATGTATATATCTCTTATCTATCTATCTAACTGAGGAACTTAGGGGAGCCTCGGTAAATAAACAAGATAATCAAGAAACATTTATTAAGCTTCTACCATGTGCAAGGAACGGAGGACACAAAGACAAAGTGGAAACAGATCCTGCCATCAAGGAGTTTGTTTTAATAAGGAGACAACATGCTAGAATCTTCCAAGACATTTATAAAAGAGACATGAGGTTACCTTGGTAAGGAAGATTTTACCTTCCTTACATTACCTGGGGATGACTGTGGGTGAGGGACTAAGAGAAACCTTCTACAATAGGTGGCTCTTGAGCTGAGGAAAACTCGGAAGATTTAAAATCTCAGACCCATTCTTAGGACCCACAATTGCCTAAACTATGGAAAATTGTTCAAAGATGAGAGAGCCAGGGCATTAAATCTAACACTGATGACCATAGTGGGTTTAACGGAGAGTAGAGATCAGAGGATCTAATTCTAACCCTTGAGCATCCCTTCATGGATGATTTAATGAAATTTTTCTAACCAGATGATTGGAATACAAGATTATTCAGCAGGCTATTTCCTGTAGTGGTAATAATGGTGGAAGAGCCCCTTCTACCCTGAAAATGTGGGAAGTCTGATGCGTTGGAGAGATGAATTGAAGACATCATGACTTTTGGATGCTATGACTCAGCTGGCTTCTGTTCCATGAATGATTGGATGGCTCTAGGCCTCTCTCTGTGGTTTTATCAGTACTCCGCTGCGCCATCTTCAATAACTGATAGGCTTTCTTTCTTCCCAGTTCTGGAAGAAGAGCACTTCATAGTTGATGGAGTTCTTTCAAGTGCATTGCCTTGTTGAGTATTTTTATGTATTTTTAAAAGAAGAAACAAATTGACAAAGGTTAAGTGACTTGTTCAAAATCATATAGCAAATAAGGGTTGGTTGGAGCTTCGTGTAGGTCTTCTGAATTCTAGTTAATCTCTCATTCTGTCTCATCATGCAACTATTGACTAGCATTTCATTCTGTTGTTGTTATTTTGGTTAAAGACCAGTATTGATCTTGACTTCTCACATGCCTTTGTTCAGTCATTTTCAGTTGTGTCTAACTCTTCATGATCCTATTTGGAATTTTCTTGGAAAAGATATTGTAATGGTTTGCCGTTTCCTTCTCCAGCTCATTTTACAGATGAGAAGATGGAGGCAAACAGATTTAAGTGAATTAACCAGGACCACATAGCTAGTAAGTGTCCAAAACCAGATTTGAACTCAAGAAGATTTTGAATCTTTCTGGTTCTAGGCCTGGCATTCTATCCACTGCACCACATAGCTGCTCTACTACCCCTTTAAGTGAGGGGAAAGTGTATGTAGAACAAACTATCCCATGTGTCATGCACAATGAATTGCCATCCTCTGATAAACTTGAGCTCACTCAGTCATAAAAACATAGAATAATCAGGGAAAAGTGAACTTTGTCTCAAGATGCTGAGAGGGGAGAAGTTTTCTCCTGAGAAGGATTTTTAGCACCACTCTCCCCTCTTGGATTCTCCCGTCACTTGCATGCTTAGGACAACTTTGATGGTGGTACAAACTTCCCCAGGCATCATCTTGGCATCCTTCTTTCAGGGTCAGTCTTCTCCTCCAGTTCTTATAGGACTGGACCAGCCCCACCATCCCGCTGTCCTCTGGGGAGGTGCCATTCATTGTTCATATTCTCTTCCTACCCTCAGATGGCTTGTCCCAGTTATCACCCTGAGCTCTTTTTTGATTTCTCCCACATTCCTGGCCTTGGTTTGCCCTCAAGTCAACTTCCCCCCAGCCCTTCTCTTGTCTCTTCTGCTTTTGGCACTTCACGATACCCATTTGGTTCCTTTCATTTTATGGTTTAAAAGACCTTTCCTCCAAGTCTCTTGGTTTTATATACAATTTAGTGTCTCCTGAATCTTCATGCCTTCTCTCAGTTTGCATCTCTGGGCAACTATCAAAAGAAAAATAATCTGTTCTTGATGAACAAATGAACCCCACTCTCAGGCCTGGCTATAGTCATAGCTGTTAATCCTCAGTTTCCCTCCATTTAACGGTAGATGATCAAGGCCAAAATTTTTTGCCATTCAGGAATTGGTGGGTTTGGGATTTTGTATAGAAGTAATAGGAATGTATAATGACAAAATGTGGTGCCAGAAAAAAAGAAAAATGTATGTATAGAATAATATATATGTATGCATTTGTATGTATACACATATACATACATGTATGCACATACATATTATATACACACATATAGCCACACACATACACACCTATTTGTGTGTGATGGTAGCCATGTCTAAGGCTGGGTGAGGTAAAAAAGGAATGTTCATGATCATTTTGTTGTATATTTGAAAGGGATAGCATGTTGTGCCTAGCAGATTTGCAGGTTCATGTGAAATCATCTTTTTTATTGTATTATGTGATGGAAATGCTTACTTTTTCCCACAATTTAAAAATAAAATAAAATGTAACTCCCTCCGTTTTTTGGTGAAATTGAGGGACTATAGGTGTAGCCCATGGTATAAGTGATCAGTTGTTAATGTTGTTAATGTCATTAACACTGTTAACATTGACTGATTTTTCTGAACTGTTTTTTAAATTTTTCTATTTTATCTTTTTATTTTCCACAAGGGATGACTTTCTGGTTAGGAGGTGGCAGAAAGATGTTTTTGGAAATGAAAGTGGTATTCAAAACAAAAGATACGATAAAATTTTAATAAAAATTAAAGTTAAAAATAATAGCAATAAAATTCAGTTATCTCTGGCTGCTAAAATGTTAAGATGAAGATTCTTCTAAATCAATAAGGATTATTTTAAAAAATTTCTAAAGTCGCCTCAATGTAGTTAAAACTTTCATAGGATTGAGAATGAAAGTTTGTGATGTACATCTTTTTAAAAATTGCTTGTGGATATCATTTGTCTTTTCATTGCCTTCATTTCTCACCTACAGGATGGCATTTCTAATGCTGGTTTGCCCTTGAATTTCATCATCTGAGACTCTGTGAAATTAAGTGACTTCCCTATCCGCATATCGCTAGTAAGTGTCTGATGTGGGATTCACACAAAGGCCTGACTGCAGTCCCACTAAACCATAATCATTCAGTCATGCCTCATCCCCATTCTTTTACCTGCCCATTTCCTTTTATGACCATACAATATGTGAACAATATTTTTACATCACTTCTTGAATATCTCATCTCTGGAAAGATGCCGCAAGTGTTTTGTGCCCACCATATGATTCTCCATTCACTTGCCAACAATTGTATTTTATGGGTTTTAGCCACATGGTTAATCAGTGTTAAAAAACAAAAAGGCTGTTTTTTTTTTATCACAGAGTAATCTCAGGCTGTTGAACACGTTGGACAAGTTCCCAATGCAAGCTTGTTGTCTTCTTTAGTTCTAGGCACAGCTCATTGTTCAACTGTTGAGTCTGTCCCATATGGAGCAAGTCAATGAGCTATTCAATATAACTATGTCATCATCTGGAAAATGGATAGTTTTCACCTATTTTTTTTTGCCTATATGGATTACCAGCCCCAACTCTTTGAAGGTTCATGGAGTGTCATTGTGTTGTAGTATTGTGCAGTAAAGAAAAGATGAATAGAGTATAGACATCATAGATCGCAGACTTAGAGCTGGAAAAGACCTTAGCAGTCATTGAGTCCAATCTAACTTTACAAAGGAGGAAACTGAGGCACAAAGATGTTGCACAACTTGCCCAGGGTGACATAGCTAGTAAGTGGCTCAGGTTGGATTTAAATCCCAGTTTTTCTGACTCCAAATCTCAACAGTTTGTCAATAGGAGGTTGACACAACTGGTAATCAGATGCATTGAAGCTGTGAATCAAGTGGGAAGGACTTAGCAAAGCCTCTGTGCAGATGTTGTGTGTGTGTGTGTGTGTGTGTGTGTGTGTATGCATGTGCATGTGTCCATGTGCCTACAATGGCTTCCTACATAGCCTGTTTGCAGAATTCCATCCAAATATTTGATGATCTATTACCCCCAGCTGAATACTGGCATCAGTCAAATAGCTCAGTCATGGCTCCTTGTCTCTGGTTCATTGTTAGGTGAACAATGTTCTTCAGAAACCTGTCTAAACATGGCTTCTTGATATTATAGCAGCAGGGGGGACTGCCAGGATTTTATCTGGGGAAGAAAGCAGATAGCAACAGGGAGGTTGAATTTCATCCCATTTCCTGGGAAGAAGAAGGAGGAGGAGGAGAAAGAGAAGCTGGAGAAGAAGGAGAAGAAATGAAAGAAGGAGAAAGAGAAGAAGAGGAGAAGGAGAAGGAAAAGAAGGCTTAAGGAAGATGACAGGCAACTTATTTTTCAGGAAAGTTCAGTTAGGAGAGACAGGGAAGATCCTGGTATACCACCCTGGAAGTAGACAGTCAGAGTTCCTAGCGCATGGCCCTCATAGGTGCAACACTGGCGACAGAAATTGCCTTCTCACAGTTTGGATGTCTGGGCTCTTTCTAACAAAAGAGAAATTACTCGTGGAGGTGTCCTTTGCTGGAAAGACGGCAGGGTTGGGCTGAATGGGGAAGAGTCCATAGAGGGATAGTGGACATACAAGAAGGGCTAATGATATCTAGCAGCTTCCTTCAAGACTTCAGTAAAAGGTGATCTCATCAAGGTGAGCATCCCTGCCAATGTCAACCAACAAGAGTTTATTCATAATGCTTTCTATGTGCCCGTCACTGTTTTAATTGATGGCTCTACAAAGAAGTAAATGCAATTCCTGCCTCCGAGGAGCCCATATTCTAATGGAGGAGTTGTTGGGCCAAACAAGGACACTCTAAAGGTCTCTCTAAAGAACTTTGGTATAGATTATGAGACATGGGAAATGTGATGTGCCTGCATCAAAGAGGGCCTAGTGCTCTAGGAGCAAATCAGAAATGTAGTAGCTCCAAAGAAACAGTGTGGACCACAAGGATACCAATGGAACAGTCATGTTATTCTCGGCTTTCTCTGTAATCTCACCCCATGACTCACCCTAACCCAACTAGATAGCTTCCTATTTTAACTAACTATTCCATCTAGGGGTTCTAGTTAGTTGTTTCAGTGCTGTCAATATACTTACAAATGCTGTTTCCTCTAAATTTTGACACCTGGGGGCAGCCATTTCACCTTAAGTATGACTGATTATAGATCACCCAGGGTTCAACACAGATCCTGGTGACTGGTTTTTGTGGGTTTTTGTAGTTGGCATTTTTACGGCACTAGTGATTTCATTCCTATATAGCAAGTTCTATCTGAGGAATGCCTCTCTACCAGTCTGAAGGTTGGCACCTAATCCGTGAATCTTAAACTAAAAGATTTTGGTGATTTTCTCAAGGTCACATACCTCTGCTATGTCAGAAGTGGGACTTGACTCAAGGTGTTCCTGTCTCCAAAACCATACACAATACTGCACTTATATGGAGTAAATCTGATCCTTGGCTAACATCTTAAGAGCAGAGTTCATTCCCAATGTTCCTGGAAATCCAATGGAGTCCTTATTTGTTCTCATTTGAGTATGTTTGACTTCAAGTTTGGCACCTTGGTGGTTAATTGCAAGCGTCTGAGAGAAAAGAGACTTGTCACCTCATTGAGTCCCATAGCAGTGTTTTTATTATTCATCTGACAGCGGGAATGAGGGCCTTTTGTGCTTCAGGCAGTGCCCCATGGTGACCTAAGGGCCAGAAATGGTTAATAATGAAAGACATAGCACTCTCAGAATGAGTGGGGGGAAGGAGAAGGCAGTACCAGGTCACAGCCTTCATCAAGCAGGATGCTTCGAGAACAAGTGGTAGAGTTGGTGACCTTCAACTGGTAGCATAAAAGAAATGATCAATTCAATGTTTCCTAAGTTCTGAGGAAAAGAAAAACTCTCAGCTTACATGAATAAAATCTGTAATACAGTTTGAGTCTCTGTTAGCTGAGATACATACAAATGAAATTTAATTGTATAGTCAATATATTAGCTCCATGATTGACTATGGAACCACTATACAACCTATATTATGGTGCATATGCAGTAGGCAAAGAGCGGTAATGAGACCTGCCAACATGTCCTGGCTAGAGGGAGGTTTATCTACGTGCTGGCCACGCTCCAACTATTAAGATCTATTCAAACTCCTACCCAGTCTTCAAAACCCACCTTCCTTCATGATGTCTTCATGATTTCCCTAGTTTATTCTCATATCTCCCTCCTCTTATTCCCTCCTTCCTTCCCCTCCCCCCCCCACCACATGGTTCTAATCTATTGCACACAAATGAGCACTTACTTGTATACAGTCTTTCAGGTCCTTATGAGAGATGGCCTGGCATGTTTGAGGGCATACTGAGCTGCTTGTACTCAGGTAAACAAGTGTTCAAGCCTGCCCCTGATTCGTATTGGATGTGTGATCCTGGATGAGTTGCTTAACATCTAGATATCTTAGACAAACCCTTAGGATTTATCTATAAAGTTATGACTATGTTACCATCTGTGTCAGGGGAGGGAGTTCCCTCACTGGGAGCTAAACTGATAAAATCGTAATTCTTTAGAATATTACATGTAAGTTGTATTGTCCCAACTGGCTTGAGTTACTGAAAAGAAGTGACATTAAGTTGTATGTTTTTCTTGTCATTGAATAGAACAGAACAATTGTGGTAGGCAAGGTCAGTAGCTCTCCATGACGACTTAGCAATAGAAAGACCTAGAAATAGTGTAACAAAGGGAAATTTGCTTCCCTGAACAACTGAGATGAGTAAAGTGGATGCTTCATTTGTGTCTCAGTGGGTAAGAGGACATGTACTTGAAGGCAACAGCTGTGTTTCCATAGCAATTGAGGCAATTGGAAAGTTTGGAAATGAAGGCCCAGTCCACTGCTTCCCCCTATTATCCATGAAGATGTGTTTGTACTGAAAGCTGGACAAGTCTCCAGCACGGCAATGGCTTAGCCAAGCACAGAGGCAGATCTCTTCAGTTTCTTCCCAAGTATTGTCATTGAAAGCTCAGATGAGTCTGTGTCAGAGCATTGACTGGCATTGGTGATCTGAGACCAGCTCAATGAGTTCTAGAGAACTCTCAAAGAGTGCCTCTATTGTACCACAAAGGCAATCTGACTACCTTGAGGATAAGCAGACAACTAATCATAACATGCTTAAGTTGGGTCAACCATAGAATTGCTATTTCCTTACCGGAGCAGGCAGTGTTGAATAAGGAAGGCAGCTCTTGACTTTGGTACCTTAGGACCTGGCACATTTGGGAGATCACAGAAGATATTTAGTAAATACTCATTGATCAATTTTTGGAAAGAAAACTATCCATTTTGGGTTTGCCCAAGGTTTATTTTTTCAACATTATCCACATAGGTCCATAAGAGCCCTGACTCTATGGAACTTTCTGGCAAATCTGAACATCCCAATACAAAGAAATATGCAGGGCATATTATAATATAAGCAATATAAGGTTTCCTGACTAGAATCATTCCTAATTGCTTTCTGTTGGGTGATGCCCTTCTCCATACCCTGGACATGGACAAAATAGAACTATTGGAGCACTAGCTTGCTGGAGTGAACTGAGTATTGCAATGGAATCATGAGGGCCCTGGATTCAAATCCTGCCCTTGACAATAGTTGTGTCACTATGGCACAATCACTTAACCTCTTCCTCATCCACAAAATATGAGGATTTGATGAAAATCTATCTGAAAGTGTTGCATAAATTTTAACTTTATTTTCTATACTCTATATGCAAACTGTTCATTTCTCACCATTGCCTTTTGAGTACTGAGCTCCCAAATATCCCTCTTTTGGCCCAAAGTTCACACTTTGGGAGTTTTGGGTTAGGTTTCAGGTGACCCAAACTCTAGCCCAGTGTTTTTTCTGTCTGCCTGACCTATAAGACTTTGAAAACCCTTCATAATATAGTCCCAAGCAATCCTGGTAGCATGAGTGCAGATTCCTCCCCCTCACACAAACTGTGTTCCGGCCAAACTGGCCTACTTCAATTTAATTTGTTCAATAAGCATTTAGTACCATACACATCATTTCATCTTAAATCTGTGGACCTTTGAACAGGCTGTGCCCCCTGCCTGGAGCACCACCCCTAACTCCATTCAAGTTCCAGCCTGAAGACACCTCTCATCCAAGGCCCTTCCTGGCCATCTCCCTTCACCTACACAATTGTTAGTGTTTCTCCCATGCTGCAATTATTTTGTATTGATTTATCTTGCATTTTAAAAAATCTATTTACATGCTGGTTACTGTTATGTAGGGCACTTGAGGACAACAGGTGTTTTTCATATCTACCATTGTTCCACTCATGCCCAGCATGGTGCCCAACATAGAACATAGGTAAGAAATGATTGTATAGTTGAATGGCTGAACTAGATAATTGCATGAATTAGGACAAGGCATTCAGTTGTTTCATTTTTTCTTGTCTGTAAAATGGGAATTAAAGGTAATATGGCAGAGTGGAGAGATCCAGCCACAGAGAAAGATCCTACTTTTAACAAGACAAGTTTAACTTAGACAAGTCATTTAACACTTTGGTGTTCTAGGCAATCTCTCTACCACTCTAAATATTAGAGGAAGTGCTGCCCTACACTGGTAGAAGGAATTTCTTCAAAAGGAGTTACTATGTGTTAGTAAATCGAGCATGTGATACAAAATGAAAGATTATATTGTATTAGCATGTGAATTGTGTGGAATTATATTATAAGTAGGTGTAAGAACTATAAATTACCAAGGAAGTGCTGATCTGTATTAGTAGAGGGAATTTCCTCATTGGAAGTTCTATATTCCAAATGAAATCTCAGGTTTAAAAAAAACAGCTTTAAAAAAAATAGGTTAAAAAAAGGGGGAAAGGTATGATTCTTGCTTTTGGGTGATTGTCAAGACCAAGAAATGAAACAAATGTACATGAAGACATTTTAAAAAGTGTATAATGCCATGCAAAGGTGAGGGATTGCTTTAGGAATAATCTGTCAATGGGAAATTAGGGCATTCCTTTGATACTTGACTGTGTTATCTTTGCCCCATCCTCCTTTTCTCCCTCCCCCTGACTTGACAGGAGGGTAGGGCTTCTGATCTCTGCTTTCTTCCCTCCAGCATCTTCCTCTCATGAAATATGTACCATTGACCTCTCTCTGGGAAGGGACATCAGTCGACTATC
>JAQQSK010012281.1:0-11939 GCA_028658325.1 Potorous gilbertii
GTCTGACTTGATTTTCAAAATCCTTTTTGAGCTCCTCCATGGCCTGAGCCCATGGGGTATCTCTTTCAAATATTTGGGATACAGAGGCTTCGACTCCCATGTCTTTACCTGATGGTAAGCAGACCTCCTCGTCGTCAAATGGAGGAATGATCTTCTCAAGGAAATAACCATCTATGGTCTTAGTTTTTATCCCTTTTCTGGGCATTTTCCCAGCCAGTTACTTGATTTCTGAGAGTCCTCTCCACCCTCTGACCTAGATCCGCAGCTAGTGCTTGGGGTCTGAGATTCAAATGCTGCTCCCCAGCCTCAGGGCTTTTGGTGGCAGGCTAGACTGCTCTTCAATGGGGGCTTATCTGCTGGTTCTCAGGTGGGGGCAGGGCCGTCCCCCAGGCCCAGCTCCCTCAGGGGGTTTATCCAGAGATCCTTTGTAGTGGAGCTGTGGTGGAGCTCCAGCCCACCCTGGGAGTCCCTGGCTAAGCTGCCTCTGCCTGAACTGCCTCAGCCTCTGCTGCAGTGGCCGCTTCTCAGGGGGTCTGAGTCCCGGAGATCCCCTGCTCCCCTCTCAGCCTGTCTCTCTCACTGACCTGTGCGTCTGTGGGTGGAGGGACCTTCTCGCCACGCGGAGATTCATGTCCCAGACGCCTGCTGGGCTCTGCTAGCTCCTCTCAGTGCTGCATGGCTGGGGCAGGGCGAGGGGAGCGCTCGGCAGTACAGGACTCTACTCCCATCCGGGGTATCTTTGTGGTCGGTTTTTCAGGGCTCTCTGCACCGGAAATCTCCTTCACTGTGTTGCTGCGTGGCTTCCACTGTTCCAGAATTTGTCAGGAGTTCTTTTTACAGGAAATCTATGGGCTGTGGGTTCGGACCTAGCATAGGTGAGTCTTTCTACTCCGCCATCTTGGCTCCGCCCCCTCAAAATGTTTTAATTTAATGTAAGCAAAATCATTCATTTTGCATTTCATAATGTTTTCTTTCTTTTGTTTGTTCATGAATTCTTCCCTTCTCCATAGATCTGATAGATAAACTCTTCCTTACTCCCCTAGTTAGCTTACAGGATCAGCCTTTCTGTCTAAATCACTTACCAATTTTGACTTTATCTTGGTATAGAGCTTAAGATGTTGGTCTATGCCTTGTTTCTGCCATATTATATTCCATTTTTCCCAGCAGATTTTGTTAAATAGTGAGCCCTTCTCCCAGAAACTGGAGTCTTTGGATATATCAAATAGTAGATTATTATAGTCATTGACTCTCATGTTTCGCATACCTAATCTATTCTATAGATCCACCACTCTAGTTCTTAGCCAGTACTAAGTATTTGTGATGATACCTGCTTCACAATACAATTTAAGATCTGGTACAGCCAGGCCACCTTCCCTTGTATTTCTTTTCATTAACTCCCTTGATATTCTGTATATTTTTGTTCTTCCATATGGTTTTTGCTATTGTTTTTTTCTAGATCTATAAAAAAAAGTTTTTGATTGGCATGGCACTGAATAAGTTAATTAATTTAGGCAGAAATACCCTTTTTATTTTATTAGCTCAGCCTACCCATGAACAACTGAATTTTTTTATTATTTTATTTGTTTTCAATGTTCTACAATCTCTTCCATATATCTTAGATTTTTTCCTCCCTCCCCCTCTTCCTCTCTACCTACCCACTCCCTCCCTGAGATGGTATGCAGTTTTATATAGGTTCTAATCATACATTTTTATTAAATACATTTTCAACTTAGCCATGCTATATAGAAGAATGAAAATGAATGGAAGAAATCATAAAACAAACCAAAACATAATACAAAAAAAGTCTGCTTCATTCTGTGGTTGAATTCCATAGTTCTTCCTCTGGATGGGGAAGGCATTTTACCTTAAAAGACTATTGGGAATTTTTTAAGTCCTTGAATTGCAATGAAGTACTAAGTCTATCACAACAATTCCTAGCAAACTTTGGTTGTTTCTATGTACAAAGTTCTCCTGGTTCTCCTTTTTTCACTCAGCATCAGTTCATACAAGTCTTTCCAGGCCACTCTGTATATCTGTACACACAAGTATATATACACTACACATGCACATGTACACATATATGAGTGCACACATATGTACAAATATGTATGCATGAGTATATATGTATGTATACACGTATGTCTGCATGCATGTGTGTATGTAGACATATACATATATGTATATGTGTGTGCAGAGAGAGAGTGAGCTTTGACCATTGCCTCTTCACTGTTTTCACCTTCACTTTAAAAGCTCCTCCTTTTGTATTTCTTCCTTTTCTCTCACGACATCCCCCTTTATTACCTGTCTTTTTATTCACTTTATCTCAACACAATTAACTCATTGCTGTACCATCTGTCTATATAGAATATTTCTGACTGCCCTAATAAAGTTAAAGTTCTTAGGAGTTATAAGCATTATCTTCCCATATAGAAATATAAACACTTTAACTTTACTGAATCCCTTTTGATTTCTCTCTTTTTTTACCTCATTATACATCTCTTGAATCTTGTATTTAAAAGTCATATTTTCTTTATAGCTCTGGTCTTTTCATCAGAAATTCTTAAAATTTCTATATTTCAGTAAATATCCATTTTTCCCTTTGAAGGATTACCCTCAGTTTTGCTAAATGGGCTATTGTTGATTGTAATCCCATCTCTTTTGCCTTCTGGAATACAATATTCCAAGCTCTATGCTTCTTTGTCTTGGAAGTTGCTAAAACTCTGTGATCTTGACTGTAGCTCTACATTATTTGAATGTTTTTTTTGTGGTTACTTGACACATTTTCTTTTTGAGATGGATATTCTGGAATTTTCTAATAATATTCTTGTTTTCATTTGGGGATCTCTTTTAGGAGGTAGTTGGTCGATTCTTCCCATTTTCATTTTATTCTCTGATTCCAGGGTATTGCAGTTTTCCTTAGATAATTTCTTGAAATGCAATATCTAGGCTCTTTCTTTATCACGGATTTCAGGTCATCCAATAATTTTATATTGTCTCTCCTGAGCCTCTTTTGTAGATTTTTCTTTTTCAGGGGATATTTCATATTTTCCTCTATTTTCATTTTTTTGATGTTTCACTGATCCTTGGTGTCTCTTGGAACCATTAGATTTAGTGGATCAATTTTAATTTTTAGGAATTATTTTCATGAGGGTGCTTTTTTTCTTATTTGATCAATTCTCTTTTTTCTTGCTATATTTTCCTTAGTATTTCTTCTGCCTCTTTTTTATGAAGATAAATTCTTTTCATAATTTCATTCATTTATTTTCATTTCTTTCCCTACTTCTTCCTGTATCACTATTATTAGATTTTGTAAATATTTTTAAATATGTATTTCAACAATTGTTTTTGAGCTTGTATCCAGCCCAATTACTGTGTTTTCTTTTGAGATTTTGCTTGGAGCTATTTTGACTGCACTGTCTTCTACGTTTGTGTCTTAATCTTTCTTGTCATCATAGTAACGTTTTGTGGTTGGGATCTATATTATTATTGTTGCTGGCTCATTTTTCCAATATATTTCTTGATTTTGAACTTTGTGTTAAAGTTGGGCTCTGTTCCCAGCGTGGGTGGGAGGGGAACCGTCCCAAGCTTCAGGCTCCCTCACATTGCTAATTTCAGAATTAATTTTGGGGTTTGTAAGATTTCAGTGCTTTCAAAGTGGTATAGTCTGAGTAGATTGATGGTCACTAGTATCCTTGTCTGCACTCTGGTCTTTAGCCAAGGAAGGTCCCTACTCCCTTAGGACCAGAAGTGATACTGATTCTCAGGGATCCTGTACACTCTTGACTGAAATCATTCTCTGTACACTTGAACTATGACCATTAAGTGGTTATAGGCAATGGAACTGCCAAATAGCATCCATTCCTATGCTAGCACAGGTGCCTCCTACAATTTCTTTCTTAGAAGTTTCCAGATCCCCTTACAGTCTCTTTCTTGAGAGCTCCTGAAACTGCTTTTTCAATCAGGTGTGCTTTGCCTCAACCTCCCGTGTCTTAGATGTTTCCTTCTGACCTTCTAAATTATCTTGGGCTGGTAAAATGTCTCAGCCTGATGTTTTACTCTGCGTGCTACAAAGTAATTTAATTTGAGGCATTATTTTGAAGCTGTTTGGAGGGGAATGTTGGGGAAATCTGGCTGAATGTTTCTAATCCACCATCTTGACTCTACCGTCAATATTAATAATTCACTTCCCTCTCCCTTATTCTTGTCAATTTCAACCCAACTCAGCCCACATACTACTCAAAAGTTTCGCATATATTCCACTGTGTTCTCTGGAATTTCTGCTCCATAGGAAATGAACTTGCTTCCCTTTAAAAGCTTTTCTCACTCTTTCCTTATTCATGCACTCATTGAGACCTGGTTGCCTTGTATTGATGAAGCTTCCCTGACCACCATTTCCAGAATTGTTCATTCTTTCACTTAAACCCCCAACTCATTGGTCATGTTATGTAAGTTGCAATACTTCTTGTTTATGATTGCCACTTTACAGGTGTGCCTCTGTCTCTTTCACTCAATTATCTCCTTATTTGAGGTTCAATCAATTCATATTTACTACCCAATGAATATACTGGTAGCTATTACCTACTAACCCCCAGACTGAACTTTTTTCTACTGCAGGAGTTTAATTCTTGGCTAACAGGCTTTCTCTCTTCTTCTGTCTTCAGATTAGTGGATTTGTAAATGCTTATAGATTATCTTTCAAACCTAAAGTTCCCAGTCTCTCAACTTTTTCATTTCCCATATTTTTTCTATTATGATATTAAAAAAAATCAAATAAACCTGTGTGTAACTGGCATTCTGCAAAGAAACTGTATAAGTAAATGATTTCATTTCTGAAGAAATGGTGAAAAAGATATTCTGTGAAAATTTCTCTGCCAGCCAAAGAGAAAAGAATTGTTGGGTTCTGGTTGAAAATGTTTTGTTTGTTTGTTTTGTTCTGCTTTGTTTTATTTTTTCTAAGAGTCAGTAATTACAGTCTTGGTAAGGGGCAAATATCACTGTAACTTTCCTTATCCAGTACTCCATACATTATGTAAACATGTATCCATGCATTTGTATCATTTATAATGTTAACAAACTATGTGAAAACAATATTATTGGTTTTCTAAATCTCAGATTTTGGAGGTTGAGAATGTGAGGGGAGAAAAAAAATTAATGGGAAAAGAGGTTTTCCCAGTTTTATCAGAGTTAAGGCTTGAAACCAATTATTTAATTAGTAAGAATGATGATTGAATTTTATTTTTTTAAATTTTTATGAACATATAAATATATATTCTTACAAACATATGAAAACACAAAACATAAAAAATTACAATAAAATTTTGAACATTTTATGAAGTGATGAATTTTATGAAAATTTATTAGGTATAACAGCTAAGTGGCACAGTTGACAAAGCGTCGGGCCCACAGTTAGGAAGACTTGCATTCAAATCAGACCTCAGACACTTAGTAGTTATATGATCCTTGGAAAGTCACTTTACCCTTTTAGTCTCAGTTTCTTCATCTGTAAAATAAGCTAGAGAAGGAAATGGCAAACCACTTTACCATCTTTGCCAAGAAAATATCAAATGGGGTCACAATGAGTCAGACATTACTGAAATAAGTGAACAATGAAAGTTTATTAGATAGCCATTGAATCTAGTTATAAAATGAATAAGTAAATGAATTAGACTGAGGGAGGAGGTTTAACACAAGGATTGTGTTTGTCCTTGAGAATATGGTACTTTCTGTAATACTTCCATGATTTCCAGTAGGACAAGAGATGTCAAATGGAAACAGAAATCCAGAGTCATAAATGGGTATTCTATATGAGAACCCTGAGGAATGAAGTAGAAAATTTTAAATTATTTCATTCTTGTTGACTTCCAAGATGAAATGTATAACCAAGAGAAATAGTTAAATTGAACTTTGACTATTCACCTGCCTCTAAACTTCTTCAGCCTCATCAGGACTTACAAAGGAAATTGACTATTTCTTCAGCTTTCAATTTAAATATACTGTTTCATAGTACAAAACTTCCAGGGCCCCTGAAGTTTCATGTACTTGAGGAGTTATATCTAGATTCAACAGTATTTGTTAAACTATGCTGCATGTATCTACTCATTAGTAACTGAAAAAATAGGAAAGAACAGGAGTGGCCACTTCTAAAATGAAACAGAGGCTAGAATAGAAAAATTGGAAATGGAGAAAGTAGGGAAATATATTTGTTAAAGAAAATTGAAGTGGTTCTTTGATTCTTTGGACTATGTCTTCATTTGCTGGTCAGATTTATCATTTTTACTAGATTCATGAAGGTGTAACCTACCTTCTATATAGCAAGGGATGAAAATAGTAGGAACATAAGCAATTTATACATGAGCATCAGCTATAGTTTTGCAAACCAAGGTCAAAATTAACCAATCTTTTCCTAGATCCATTCAACCTAAATGAACATTACTGCTAATTTTGCATATTCTATTTTATTTCACACAAGAGATTTTAACACAGCATCCATTTCCTTCTTGTGAAACTTGATGATGCATCACTTTCTTAAAATTGAAGCAAATGACTGATTTGAGAGCAAAAAAGAAATGTTTAAACAAAAAAAATGAAGGAAAACTAACAAAAAGTTATGAGTTCATCATATTAATATGAAAAAGTTCCCATATATCTAGAATTCTGATGATGTATCTTCTTGCATTTTAAAATGCTAAGATCTAGATAATTTTTTAAAAAAAACTGATAAAATGATAGATAAAAAAGCAATAAGAAATGAGAAAAATTGAGAGAGAGAGAGAGAGAGAGAGAGAGAGAGAGAGAGATAATGAGTATAGTCAGAACCATAGTAGAGTTTTTGTTGTTGTTTTGCTTTATTCAGGATAATTGATTTTTGCTTTCATTTTTCTTTATCATATCAGGTTGAAAAGTAATATGACATAATTACTGAAGAGCTAGCCTTGGTGACAAAAAAAAGAACCTGGGTTTCACTGTTGCCTCAGACATTGTGGTTATGTGACACATTATCTTTCAGGACCCCCAAGCCCCCAAGACAATATAATGCAGATTAAATGCTAATTTGTACTAGTGGAAGGAGTTTCCTCAAAGTAATTCAAATTCAAAATATTTAAATCACTGCATTAAGCCCAGAGAGAGAGAGAGAGGAAAAAAGAAGCCTATCATAATGGTGTAATGAAAGGCACAAAATAATGCAGATATGTTTTGGTATTATGTGCTTGCTATAATATCATCAGGAAGATTCTATGAGACTCAGGGAAATTCTGGAATCATCCAGTTAGCAGTCCCCATGAAATCTCTTTAAATACCTCAGAAATAATGCTAATGTTTCTCTCACCTCACTAGGTCTTATCTTCCCTTTGGGAGAACAGTTAGTAATATCAGCTAACAGCCATGGAGAATTAGGATATAGTACATATTCCTATTTTGTTTCCAAACTAGCAATAAAGCATAACATTGTGGGGTGCTGGAAGAGGGAGAAAAAGAATAGAAAAATAGAAATAAACTTCATTCATTCACTTATTTTTAGCATTTAGTAGAAAAATCAGTATTCCAAGGCATTTTGAATTGAAAAAGACATTAGAATTTCCATATGATGCACCCCACATGGATAAATGTCTCCTTATCAAAAAATGTCTGATTACCTGATTTGTGGTCTTCAGAAATATACTATCTGAGGGGCCCTGATTCCATGTGGCTTGGACTTTTTATACCCTTCTATGTTATAGATGAGTAGGAATCCAGGAAAGGAGAGGCCAAGAAAGCTTTGTTGACTTTTAGGCATAACTAATCACTATTATAAGAAAATGGAGAAGTCTTATTTTATTGTAACAATATTACATAAGGCATACAATCTATCATTATGTAGCTCTAATTTTTAATATTTTTTTCCTGGAAGGCCTTGTTCTTCAACAAATCCATGATATAACCAATGCCAGTATTCCCTCTCTATATGATATTACAATTCATTGGCAGTTTTTGGTCTTCTGTAGTCCTTGTCCTTTTTTGTCCATTCCATTCTATTCAATTCAACAAGCATTGCTAGTGCTTTTCCAATATCAAGTTTAAAAAAGACAAAAACTCAACAGTCCCTTCCCTTTAATGTTTTTAATTCTACTTGGGGGGTTAAATATTGACATAAATTAATAAGCACAAAATCTATACTCCAGAACTCAAATGGGTCTAAGGTCTCATCAATTTAGAAATTCTCCCCCAGTGGTGCTAATAGCCTGGGGATTGATACAATCAACACAATTTGTCCTTAAATCTTTTCCTCCTGACTCCACTTGAGGTTTTCTTGTCAGAATACTGGAGTGGTTTGTCATTTTCTTTCCAAGTTTGTTTTACAGATGCAGAACTGTGGTAAACAGGGTTAAGGGACTTGCCCAGGGTTACACAGCTAGTGTCTAGGAATGGATTTGAAAGCAGAACAAGGGGTCGTCCTGACTCCAAGGCCAGCATTCTATCCACTGTGCCATCTAGCTACCATTAACAAATAATACTTACAAGGCCTCAGCCTCTATGGGTATTTATTTCTCCTGCTGGATTCTACAATGAATCTCCTTCTTCATCATCTTAAATACTTTTGGTGAGTATACATTCCCTTGTTTTATGCCATGCCTCTTGTTTATTATCCAAGGGTCACTGAATATAGTTATGTCTGTTGCATCTTTCAAAGAACAATGAATGATATTACTATATGAATGGGAGAAACCTTGTTGCAACTAGACTATGTGGCAACATTTGGTCTTACTGAGCCAGCTGCTTTTTTTTCTCTTTTCATAATTTAAAACCAATACACACAACACAGAATCATATTCTCTATTTCTTTCAGTCAATAATGAGGTAGTAAGTACGTGATGTATTGTTGAATATCATTTGTGAAAAGAAATTTACTCCCTACTAATAACCATATTGAGGCTGCCCTCAATTTGTGTATATATGACCCTCATAAAGATTTTGTTATAGATGGGAGATAAATTATAAATGTTTATTATTGATCATCTTTTATGTACTAACGAGAGAGCTTCTTGGGATGGAGAGAGATTCTATCAGCACTTCTCAATGTTTGCGTGGAGAAGGGATGCCATTTTCTGGGTCATGTAGTCTGGGACCCAGTAGAGCAAACAGTAGAGGAGGAAGAACCACATAGTCATGGTGAACAGAAACCTGGGTTCAGATGACAGACTATGATTGTAGGACCATAGATAAAACACAATTTCTTAGTTCCCTCAGACAAAAAGGGTTATCGATTCATTGAAAAGTCAAAGGTCTGCACTGGTAGAGGGAATATTATTACAGTAGTTCCTGATGACAATAAAATCAGTCATCAACCCTGTCTTTCAAAATAAAGATAAACAAACTAGATGACAAGTTTTTTAGAGCATTAGATAACTTTGTTTTGTTCTGTGATTTGCATGGTCAAGCTTCATGGTCAACTATAATAATTTTTGTATTAAATCTCTTAATTTCTACCTTTTTTGATAAACAGTGTTAGAAGTGATTTGTGTGTGTCATTTTTTTAAAGGAAAATTAATTCTTTTGGGATTTTTGCTTCACTGATATTATGGGGAAGGAGGTGAAAGTTGATTTATCTTGAAATCATAGGGAGTGAAGGAAAGGTGGGGCAGATTTTGTTTTTTCTACATGCAATGAATTGACTTTTGTAGCCATGAAATTGCATATGATGCTGCCAGAGTACATTAGGAGTTAAGGATAATCCTTCTTTACCATTAATTCATTAGGTTTTTACATCCTTAGGATTCTTTGTGTTCTAGATGCAAGAGAGAGGAGGAAAGAGAGAGAGTGAGAGAGACAGACAGACAGAGACAGAGAGAGATAGAGAGAGAAAGAGACAGAGAGAGAGAGAGAGAGAGAGAGAGAGAGAGAGAGAGAGAGAGAGAGAGAGAGAGAGAATATTGCTTTTTTTTTTATGCATAATTTCTATTAAGGTCCTGAAGATTAGAAAGACCCAGAATCAACAATGATCAATTCTTCATAAATATTGCAAGAAACAATGTTCAACAATGATGTGTGTGTATTTGTCCTTCATTTCTTTTTTTTCCATTACATATTTCTTTTTTTATTAATAAATTAATTATTTTTTATTTTTTTGGTGTTCTACAATCACATCCTTAAAATTAAGATTTTATCCTCCCCTGTCCCCCCCCCACCTTTCCCCCACTACCCCTCCCTCCCTGCGACAGCATACAATTATGCATAGGTTCTACGTATAATTTCCTCTGGAGTACATTTTCTTAATAGTCATGTAATGTAGTCGAACTAAAATAAATGGAAGAAATAGTATAACAAATCAAAACATAATACACTAAAACGTACACATATACAAACATGATCTGCTACATTTTGCGAATGACTTCCATATTTCTTTCACTGAGTGTGGAAGACATTTTGTGTTAAAATACTGCCATTGGGATTTTTTTTTTTTTAGTAAGTTCTTGTGTTATTACAAAGTTCCAAATCTACCATAAAAAACTCTCGCACACTGTGGTCGTTGCTGTGCACAGTGTTATCCTGGTTCTGCTCTTTTCACTTAGCATCAGATCATATAAGTACTTCCAGGCTTCCCTGAAGTCTTCTTGTTCATCATTTCTTATGGCGAGATAGTACTCCATTACATTTATATACCATAATTTATTAAGCATTCCCCAATTGATGAGCATCTCCTTGATTTCCAGTTTTTGGCAACCACAAAGAGTGCTGCTATAAATATTTTTGTACATATGGGAGCTTTTCCCATTTTTATAATCTCTTGGGGATACAGTCCTAGTAGCGATATTACTGGATCAAAGGGTATGCACATTTTTGTAGCCCTTTGGGCATAGTTCCAAACCGTTCTCCAGAATGGTTGGATGAGCGCACAGCTCCACCAACAATGAATTAGTGTTCCAACTCTCCCACATCCTCTCCAGCATTTATCATTTTCGTGTTCTGACACGTTTGCCAATCTTATAGGTGTGATGTGGTACCTCAGAGTTGTTTTGATTTGCATCTCTCTAATCAGTAGTGATTTAGAGCACTTTTTCATATGATTATAAATATCTTTAATTTCTTCCCCTGAAAATTGCCTGTTCATATCCTTTGAACATTTATCAATTGGGGAATGACTTGTATGACTGCACATTTGATCCAGTCCTCTATATATTCTAGAAATGAGGCCTTTATCCCTGAGCTTAGTCGTAAAAATCTTTTCCCAATTTACTACATCCTTCCAAATTTTGGTTGCATTGGGTTTGGTTGTGCAAAACCTTTTAAGTTTAATGTAATCAAAATTATCCATCTTACATTTCATAATGCTTTCTATTGCTTCTTTAGTAAAAAATTCTTCCCTACTCCATAAATCTGATAAATACACATAAATACACTACTCCTTGCTCCTCCAGTTTATTCATGGTATCAATCTTTATACCTAAATCATGTACTCTTGAGGGGCGGAGCCAAGATGGCGGAGTAGAAAGACTCACCTATGCTAGGTCCGAAGCCACAGCCCACAGATTTCCTGTAAAAAGAACTCCTGACAAATTCTGGAGCAGTGGAGGCCACGCAGCAACACAGTGAAGGAGATTTCCGTTGCAGAGAGCCCTGAAGAACTGACCGCAAAGGTACCCCAGACGGGAGCGAAGTCCTGCCCGGCCGAGCGCTCCCCTTCCCCGCCCCGGCCACGTGGCACTGAGAGGAGCAAGCAGAGCCCTGCAGGCAGCAGGGACCTGAATCTCCGGGCGGCCGAGAAGGTCCCTCCACTCACAGACGCACAGGTCAGTGAGAGAGACAGGCTGAGAGGGGAGCGGGGGATCTCCGGGACTCGGACCCCCTGGGAAGCGGCCTCTGTGGCAGAGGCTGAGGCAGCTCAGCCAGAGACTCCCAGAGCTGGCTGGAGCTCCACCCCAGCTCCATTACAAAGGATCTCTGTATAAACCCCCTGAGGGAAC
>JAQQSK010012282.1:0-11939 GCA_028658325.1 Potorous gilbertii
GCCTTAATCTGTTCCATTCTAATTTTGAGAGAACTATTTTCTTCAGTGAGCTTTTGAACCTCTTTTTCCATTTGGCTAATTCTGCTTTTGAAAGCATTCTTTTCCTCATTGGCTTTTTGAACCTCTTTTGCCAATTCAGTTAGCCTATTTTTCAAGGTGTTATTTTCTTCAGCATTTTTTTGGGTCGCCTTTATCAAGGTATTGACCCGTTTTTCAAGCTTTTCTTGCATCTCTCTCATTTCTCTTCCCAGTTTTTCCTCCACCTGTCTAACTTGATTTTCAAAATCCTTTTTGAGCTCTTCCATGGCCTGAGCCCATTGGATATCTATTTCAGATGTTTGGGATACAGAGGCCTTGACTCTTATGTCTTTACCAGATGGTAAGCATTTTTCTTCTTCGTCAGAGAGGAAGGGCAGAATCATCTGTTCTCCAAGAATCTTAATAACCTTCTATGGTCTTATTTTTTTTTCCCTTTTCTGGGCATTTTCCCAACCAGTTACTTGACTTCTGAGAGTCCTCTCCACCCCACCTTGCCTCCAGATCCACCCAGCTAGTGCTTGGGGTCTGAGATTCAAATGCTGCTCCCCAGTCTCAGGGCTTTCAGTGGCAGGTCTGGCTGCTATTCAGGGTAAGATTAATTCAGTTTCTCAGGTGGGGGCAGGGCCGCCTCCCAGGCTCAGTTCCCTCAGGGGGTTTATTCAGAGACCTTCCATAATGAAGCTGCCAAGCTCCTGCCTGCTCAGGGAGCTTCTGGCCGCCGGCTGCCTCTGCTGCTGCCTCCTGAGGGGGCCTGAGTCATGGAGACACCCCGTTCCCCTTTCAGCCCGTCTAGATGTCTCTCTCACTGACCTGTGCATCTGTGGATAAAGGGACCTTCATGGCCACTGGAGATTCCGTCCCTGAAGCCTGCTCGGATCTGCAGGATCTGTTCCTCTCCGTACCGCACGGCCAGGGCAGGGCTGGGCTCCGCTCCCGTCCAGTGAGCAATGGATCTTTGGAATTGGTTTTTCAGGGCTCTCTGGAACGGAAATCTCCTTCACTCTATTTCTGCGAGACTTCCCCTTCTCCAAAATTTGTTGGGAGTTCTTTTTACAGGAGATCGATGGGCTGTGGGTTCGGAGCTAGCATATGTGAGTCTTTCTACTCTGCCATCTTGACCCTGCCAGCTTTGCAGATTTTCAAAAGTCATCTAGCCAACTTTGCTCCTCCAGTTGAAATCCTTTAAGATCTATGACTCTTTCCCTAAAAACCCACCTTCCTCCAAATTTTGTGTTTTTAAAAATGGACCTTAAACACTTTGTTTAGGCATTTATCATGTTTTCTTTTGTACTGTAATTGTTTATTTATTGTATCTTCCTACTAGATTATAAATTCCAAAAGTCCAGGGATCACATCTTATTTAAGTTTTGTACCTCCCCTAGCACCTAGCAGAGTATTTTGTACATAGTTACAGTCCTGTTGAACTGCACTGATTTGCTCTTCAATAGCTCTCTATATAAAGAAAAGCCTTTATTCTCTAAATAAGATTCCACTTAGAAATCTTAAATGTAAAGAGAGGGGTGGTGGTGGTGGAGGTTGCAGGCTATGGCAAATGGTCAACTCCAGGAGAAATACTTGACTGGATGCATCCAGAGTCACATAGTAAGTCTCCTCCATTTATACTTCAGGGACAAAAATACATTATGGAAAACAATATTACCCTTATATAATTCCTCCACTAAAGTACTACCCAATACTTCACTGTGCCTACAATGGATTCTTAAAAGGCTAAGGCAGAGGCACATGGGTTCTGGCAGGTCCATCCAAGCTGGCAAGGTCTAGGGAACAGACTTTTTCTGTTTTACATTAGGAGAGTCATTTCCAGAAGACTGACTGCCAAAGGATTCCATTTTGTTTTGTTTTGATCACAGTAACTCAAAATCACTTCTTGAGATCTGACATCACGAATGAAATGATAGTTTTTTTTGAAGAAATATTAACTAACCATAGTAATATATTTGTATAGCATTTTACTTTTCATAGGGCTTTCATCTATGTCAGATCTATGTATTGAGCAAGGCAGAGGAGTGGAAAGAACATTGATGCCCAGGTATAGAATTGTGGTCCCATGATTTATTAGTTGTGGGAGCTTAGACAAATCATAGCCTTTCGAAGGATAATTCCTATCACAGATCCTCCAATGGTATTGTGAGGGTTAAATGATATAATGCATATAAAGGCATTGTGTGTGTGTGTGTGTGTGTGTGTGTGTGATAGAAGCACCACAGAAATGTGTTCTATCACCTTCACTATGTGATCTTTACTCATGGTAGGAAGGCACAACAAGGATGAGTAAAAAGTACAGAAAGTCAAATGATACACCATGTACAAATAAATCTAAGCACATTACAAAAATTCTAAAAATAACAGCTTCTGTTTCATCTCCCTCCTATGACTTAAGTAAAGTTTGTTTCTAACACTGACAAGTATATGAACATTTACTGACTCAATCCTTGAAAACCTTTTTGGTTCAGACTAGAGTCTGCCTTAAGAGATGACAGAAACCAAAGGAGTTAGCCAAGTTCCTGACATCAAGACTGCCTTGGACCTACTCTGAAGTGCAAATTACTATACAAGTCAGCTAGTCTGATAGATTTAGAGCTAGGAGGGACCTTACACAGGATCTAGTCTACTCATCTCATTTTACAGAAGAGAAAGCTGAAGGAAGTGACCTTAAGTAAGGCTAGGCTTCACAGGGCCATTCCAAAACTGTTAGATCTTTTGAGTTTTCCTCCAGGCAAGATCCAAACACAAAACCCAAACTATAAATGCATAATATTTCTTACTGGTAGGTCAACAAAAAGCAAATTGGTCAAAGGTTAACCAGAAAATCAGAAGCTGGAGAAGCAGAAAAAGCATGGAAAATCTCTGGAGGGTACCCTTCTCTGACTATATTTCATGCAAGAAAATCACGAAAATTTATATTCTATATTTAGGAAGATAAAACCAATTCAGAAATCTGCTGATTTTCATCTTATTTGGATCAACATTCTCAGCAGTCATGAAACTTCGGGTCTATGTTCCTTGGGCTTTGTGAAAGGAAAGGTACTAACAGTATTAAGTAGTCATGGAAAAAAAGAAGATCTCAACATTAACTGGTAACTAGTACAAATGAAGCTTTGAATATAGAGGAAAAAACAGTTCAATTTATCCATCATTCTACATTATGTTTTTTACTTTGGCAGATATACTCTGAGGGTAAAACATTACACATTCATATGCTGTCTATATTTGTACTTATTCTGCAATAAATGCTTAGTCAAATTAACTTATTCCTTTAGCATGCTGAGTCATCTATTTACCTCTCTGACCTTCCTGCAATGAAATATTTCAATGCCAAATGGGCTTTTATGGAACTGACTTCTTGAATCAGTGAATTAAAAAAAATGACTTGGAAAATCAAGGAATTTTCTCTGCTGCCCTCTGAACTAAATGCAATGATATGGTAAAGAAATGAGGGAAAACATAGTAGTACTAAATGTACACTTCAAGGAGACTGATCCTATCCTATGTTGATGGTCTTTCATTCACAAAGAAGACCATGACCAGAAGATCAGAAAAGTGATGTCATTACTTGAAAGTGAATTGGATTTAAGTGAAAGAAGGCCGTGCAAATTACCAACCTCACTTTCTCCTCTAGAGCCTTGTGGGTCCAGTGGCAAAATATAGATCAGAATGATTGCAGAAGACCCCAGACGCGGTGGGAGACCTTGGCTGTTTTAAGCTAAGGTCTTTCCCTGGTCTCAGTTTGTCTGAGGCAATGCCCATTCAGTGATTAAGGCTAGGTAAAAAAAATCAGTCAAAGAATGCCTTCTTTCGCCTAGTAAAAAAAAAAAAAAAAATCAATCTGGGAGGGAAAACCTTCAGGGTTTCTGAGTAAACAGAAACAACTGCTACATACATTTGCTCAGACCCATCAGAACCTAAACAATGACCAAGTGAGGCCTGGGCATTGAACTGTTGTCCAAACAATGAGAGCCAAGAGTTATTTGGGGTTAAGGCATGGTCCATAAAAAAGAAATCTAGCCCAGAAACCCCAAGATACCTTGCTGGGCTTCAGCAATCAAAATTTATATTCCTTTTGGGCAGAGCACCTGCAGGTAAGGGGATGATTCTGTATGTGGACAGAAAGAGGAAGGAGAGGACAGAGAAGAGGAAGGAAGGATGGAAGGAAGGAGCTGTGTTGCCCAACTAGAACTGGCCAGTTGGGTGCCCAGTAAGACAGCTCCTACTACTCACAGGTTGTTGTATGTCCTTTCATTCTCAAAGAGGACCATGACATCAGCAAGGTGATGTCATGACTTGCAAGTGAACTGGATTTAAGTGAGGCAGGGCTGTGCAAAGTCACCAGTCTCACTCTCTTTTTCAGAGCCATGAGAGTCCAGTGGCAAGATATAGATCAGATATAGATGGTGCCATCCTATCCTATAGTAGAAAATCCTAAGGGCTTCTCTCCAAGTCTCCATTATCAATGCACCATACTATATAGATAATATATATAAAGACATTTCTGTATTCTTCCTATCTCCTCCTCCCCAGCTCCCATCCTGAAACAAATAAACAAAACTATAAGGCTTAAAGAAAATCATTTTAAAGCCATGGTTTTTAATAATTTCCCCAGTCAACTCCAATCCCAATAATGCTGTATCTTTGTTTATTTTCCATCACTGATTTTCACTAAGACACCTGGAAATTTTAAGCTAAAATAGAATCTCCCTAAATGGAAAACATGGCTGGCTTATCAATACATTCAATCAACTCGGAGATATTTGTCCTATCAAAGCACTTATTATGTAGACTAAATAGCACAGTGCCTGGTACATAATAGGCACTGAACAAATATTTACTGACTAAATAAGTAATAATTTGTTACCAAGTTTAATAGGACCTGTATAAACTCAACATAGCTTTCTAAGTTATTCATCTCAATTTTGATGTTAATGATCTTAAATGGAAAAAGGTTGGTAGGAATTCAGTCTACATAATCATTCAATTGCTACTTTTTCTAGTACCTAGTATATTCATATTAGTCAGAAAGGATCATTCTTTTAAAAACCCAACATCAAACCCTTCATTCACCATTGTGAATCTTCTTTTGAGGAAATCCAGTTTAACCTGTAGTCCTGATACTCAACATCATTCAATGGGCCAAGAGTAGGTGTATTTTTCAGGGCAAACTAAAGCTCAAGGGAATGCCACCTTAGGTACTATACCAGTCAAATGATGTGCCAAGGCCATCCAATAAGTCTTTCTTTTAATATTCAGAGGTCATAAAAATATATACCTACGTACATTGAAATCAGTAAAGATTTCTGATTCTTCATAATCACAGCAAAGTATCGCTGATTCACTTTCTTCCAAATGAGAGCTCTGTAATGCAAACAAGATCATTTCAGTGATCCAAATAAGTCCACAAGCAAATGAAGGAAAGCCAGAAGTCACTAAATCAGCATAGGATTTTGGGTGAGAAGCATGCTGAGATTCTGATTATTGATAGAGAGCCTGGTGAGCATAAGATTGGTAAGGTGATTGGTTAAGTGATTAAAAAAGTCAAGCTGGGAAAATTGGACTGACTGAAACATCTTATTTGGATGTCATGTCCTGTCTGTAAAGAAGATAACGTTGACCAGCATGCATGACTGCATTTTTACAAGTTAGCATGGGTTTGCTCTTAGCCTTCCATGTACTCTCTTATGGGTCTTCTTGTGATCAGCAGCAAACATTTGTGAGGTGGCTGTTCAATAAGGAGCTTTTGAACAGCTAAATGTCTACTGATGATATAACCCACTGCTACTGCTTCATTAGGGTCATGCTTTAAATCAACAAGACAAGAGAGAGTGACCATCACTGTACATAAAGATATCTTCAAGGGTAGGAAGAATCAAAGTAAACTCACTCTTTCAAAGTCCTCCAAACCTATGACAAGAAAAAAATTCGACCTTTTCTCTCCCATCTCCCCACCACTTTAAACCTCTTTAAAGCAAAGGAGAAGGAAATGGAAACATATGAGCCAACCAATTTGAGCTGAAACCAATAGAACATGTGTAACCCTCTGACTAGCAAAGTCACACCAAAAAGAAAGAATCAGATAGATCCATTAAAGCCCACTCAGAAGTGTGCTGTTTGGATGCTGATTGCTGGAAACAGAATTATCCCCAGACAGAATGGTGTATACATTTATGTCATTGTAATCTTCTAACTACTAATGTCTGGATTTCTGTCATTACATAATGGCTCTGAAACTCCCCCCACTGACTCATACCTTTGATCTATCAAAGCTGAGAGTCTGTTTCAACTTGTGAAAGAGCCAGAGAGATTGAGTTTTAGAATGTAAATAAACTTATTTGAAGGAAAGTAAAATCAAGAATTATTCCTTCAGTAACTGTCCAGCTCCAACTTTTCTCTCTCTATCCTCTGTCTACCTTATTCTCCCTTTGGCTACTTCTAGCTTCCTTTCTTTCCATCTTTAAATTCAATTATTTTTTTTTCCATAATCCCTTCTTCAGCTCCTAATAGAAAATAAACAAAACAGTAAAACCTTTGAAATTCTTACCCCTAAAAATGCATGTATAACACTTTCTCCCTCTCTCCCTCTTGCATTTGGAGGTAGAGAAGTGGATAGGGAAAAACTGTGAAGGGTGAAAAGACCAAATATTTCACTTTAAGTAATAAGTTACATTTGTATACTGCATCTAAAGTTTGTAAGGTGCTTTAAATATATCATCTTATTTCAACTTTACAAGTCCATGAGGTAGGTACTACAGGTAATATCCATCCCATTTTACAATGGGAAACTGAGGGCTCAGAATTAAGTCATTTACTTGCCCATGGCTATACAACTAGTGTTACATTTGAACCCAGGTCTTTTTGACTCCAAACTCAGTAATCTATTTTTTGTGCCAAGCTGTCTCAACATGTGTTTTGGTTTAATTATGGCCTGTATAAATTAGAATAAGAAATTAATTTTAAACACAATATACCTTATAATAGATAAGGTAGCAAGCAAAGGTTAACAATTAACCCTTCCGAAGATAATAAATATCGCTCATATCGCTGTAAGCTTACTGGAGGTTTGTCATAGTTTATATAAAATGAAATAAGAAAAGAGTTTTTGCAAAAAATATGACAGGTTAATCAATACAGACTTTCACCTTTACTTTGAAAGGCTTCATTCTTATGAATATTTCAGCATGTTTACATCAATCCTTTGGAAGGATTCTTTAAGATGTCTTATAACCTATACTTACATTCCTCAAATTACATTACAACTGTACTATATACTTATTAAATGAAACAATTTATCAAGGTACACAGGATCTAATTTATATGTGCTGCTAATATCTCATTTAACTTATGAAACAAATATTTGCCTACAACCAAAGTACACTTACACAGCACTAACTCTAAGAATGCTACATGACAGAAATCATTTTCCATTTTCTCCACTGTGGCCCAGCAGAGATCGGAGACCTGGTAAAGAGATTTGGTGGCCCTCATTATCCCTCCCCATTTCTTCCCTTGGTGCTGTGTACCCTTGCTTGTTCCCCTGTATCTTAATGGCATGAGAAATTTCTTCTGATAATAGTAGATGGGCAAAGAAAGATTAAAAAGTCACAACCTTTAAATGACATTTTCTCTTAAAAATCATCTCAGAATGCTGATGTATAAAGACAAATGAAAACCCTATATAAATGTGTGAAGGAACTTCAGGAACTCGAGAGCATCCCTTTCATTTTTTACACCTGTATGTGGCCCCTAGGAAAATCCTATCAAAATCATGGGTACAGTTCATCTAAAGACAAGTCATATTTAAAGAGACCAGATGTCTTTCTAAAACTAGATGTAAGGGTAGCAACAATACCTGTTTCAAGAGAAACGTTACGAGAGTCCTCCACAAAGTATTTGAGCTTGTACTTTGAACATTAACGTGAGCACAAACTCACTTTATACATAGGAAAAGTAAACAGAGAAGTTATAACTTTGTGCTTTTCAAATAAATGTGCTCAACAAAAGCTATTAGGCAGCAATGATAAAGAGATATTAGAAGTAGGGCACACTTTACTCTCTGCCTCATACATGCACAGTGCATTGCAATCTGGCCTACAAACACGATCCTCTAATACTGCAGCCAGAATTTTTGTCTATACACAAATGATTAGAGAAATTTCCTCCTCAATAGATCACTGCTTTGTTGTGACAGAGGGGTTTACATAGCTATGCCATGCAGGGTTACTCAACATAGACAGGTCATAGTGGAAACTTCTGACAAAAGGTGATTAACTGGAGAAGGAAATGGCAGAGCACTCCAGTACCTTTGCAAAGAAAACCCCATGGACAGTATTAAAATGACAAAAGATATGACAACAGAAGATGAGTCCGTCAGGTTAGAAGGTGTTTAATGCTACTGGAGAAGAGCAGAGGACAATTACAAGTAGTACCAGTACTAATGAAGCAAGTGGGCCAAGGTCTAAGGAAGCTCAGCTGCGGATGCATCTGGTGATGAAAAGAAAGTCTGAGGTTATAAAGATCAATATTGCATGAAAACCTGGAATGTAAGATCTGTGAACCAAGGTAAACTGGATATGATCAAACACGAGATGGAAAGATTAAACACTGACATCACTTGTCAGTGAATTTAAATGAACAAAAATGGGTGAATTTAATTCAGGTGATCACTACCCATACTAATGCGGGCAAGAATCCCTTAGAAGAAATGGAGTAGCCCTCATAGTCAATAAAAGGGTGAGAAAAGCAGTACTGAGGTATTTACTAAAAAATGATAGAGTGATACCTGTTTGAATCCAAGGCAAACCAGGCAACATCACAGCAATACAAGTCTAGGCTCCAACTATTGATACCAATGAGGCCAAAGCTGATATGTTCTATGAAGACCTACATCTTCTAGAAATAACATCCAAAAAAGATGTCACATTCATCATAGGGGAGTGGAATGGTAAAGTAGGCAATCAAAAGATCATTAGAATAACAGGCAAATTTGACCTTGGAATATGAAATGAAGCAGGGCAGAGACTAATAAAGTTTTGTCAAGATAACTTTTTCAACAACTCAAAATGTTCTCTACACATAAACATCACCAGATAGTCAATATAGAAATCAGAATGATTATGTACTTTACAGTCAGAGGTGGAGAAGCTCTATATAGTCAGTTAAAGTAAGCCCTGAAGCTGACTGTGGCTTGGCTTGTGAGCTTCTAATTGCAAAATTCAGGCTTAAATTGAAGAAAGAACAAATCATCAGACCATATGAGTGGAGGTAATACATAGATTTAGGGGATTAGATCTGGTAGACAAGAGCGCCTGAAGAACTGCGGACAAAGGTTCACAGTGTTGTAAAGGAGGCAGCAACAAAAATCATTCCGAAGAAGAAGAACAAGAAAGTAAAGTGTCTGTCATGACAAAAAATAGCAAGGAGAGATAAGAAGGTTTTCTTAAATGAGCAACACAAAGAAATAAAAGAAAACAATAGAATGGGAAAGGCAGATCTCTTCAAGAAAATTAAGAGATATCAAGGGAAAGTTTTATGTAAAAATGGACATGATAAAAGACAAAAATGGTAGGGATTTAACAGAAGCAGAAGAAATTAAGAAGAGGTAACAAGAAAAAAACACTATACCAAAAAGATCTTAACATTACTGATAACCATGATGATGTGGTTACTGATCTAGAGCCAGACATCCTGGAGAACGAAGTTAAGTGGGCCTTAGAAAGCATTGCTAACAATAAAGCTAGTGAAGGTGATGGAATTCTAGTTGGACTATTTTAAATCCTAAAAGATGCTGCTGCTAAACTACTGCAAATTTGGAAAGGTCTATATAGTAAAAAATTATGGTTTTTCCAAGTAGCAATGTATGGCTTATTAGCAATGTTTGTGGGTTGGACAATAAGGAAAATTAAGAGCTGCAAAATCAAAGTTTTTGAATTGTGGTCCTGGAGAAGACTTTTGAGAGTCCCTTGGATATCAAGGAGATCAAATAATGACCATTTTTCTGAAGCAAAATTCAGAATATATACATGGTCTGACTTCAGAAGATTTTCTGTTGATTTATGAATGGATCAGAAGATTTGAAATCAGGATTGTCTTAGAAAATTTGGGACATATGGTTCAGGAGTTTATACCTTACCAAATCTCTCAGCAACTTAAGTTTTACTAATATAGCATTAGTTTTGCTACTATATTTGATTTCTCTGTGTTTTCCTTTAGCCTTATAATCTTCTTGTTGCTTTTCAGCCATTTTCAATTGTGTCTGACCCCATTTGGGTCTTCTTGGCAAAAATACTGGACTGGTTTGCCATTTTCTTCTCCAGCTCATTTGACAGATAAGAAATTGGGGCAAATAATTATGCACACTTAATTAAATTAAATGCACACTTAAAGTGACTTTTGAGAGTCACACAGCTAATAAGTGTCTGAAGTCAGATCTGAATTCAGGAAGATGAGTCTTCCTGACTCCAGGCCTGGCACTCCATCTACTATGCCACTTACCTGCCTCAACCTTATGACCTAGGACATTACAAAACAAAAACTATTCAAAGATTTTGTTTAAATATTGAGATTAATTCATGGCCAATATAACTTAGCAAACCTCATTTAGTGACCTTATCAGCTCCCATGGGTATAATTATCATCTTTAGGCAAATAACTTCCAGATTTATCTATATATCTAGCCCTGATTTCTCTCCTATACGCCAGTCCTGCTTCACTAGCTACCTATAAGATATTTCAAACTTGATGTCCATAAGCATCTCAACCTCAATATGTCCAAAGTGAAAATATTATCTTTCCCCTCTAAATGTTCCCCTCCTCCAAACTTCCTCATTTCTGACAAGAGCACCATGCCATCTTTCAGTTGCCCATGTTCATCTTAGTCATCCTCTACTCCTCATTCTCATTCACTACACATATCCAATTAGTTGCCAAATCTTACCATTTCTAGCTCTGCAACATCTCTAAATATGGCCCTTCTTTCTTTTGTGTATGTGTTAGTCCTTCATTGCTGAAGACCATGCCATCAGAGAAATGATGACATGACTTTCTCTTGACTTTGTTTTGACTAAGAGATGGCTGTGCAAATCACCAGCCTCACTTCTCGTACAGAGCCATCTGAATCCAGTGACCATCTAGATATTCATCAGGATGACTGGAGATGACCCAGGATGAGACAATTGGGGTTAAGTGACTTGCCCAAGGTCACACAGCTATTGAGTGTCAAGTGTCTGAGGTGAGATTTAAACTCAGGTCTTCCTGACTCTTGCAGTGGTGCTCTATCCACTGCACCACCCAGCTGCCCCTTCCCCTTCTCTCTGCTCATACAGTGAATACCCTGGCCCCTCATCACCTCTGATCTCCTGGTCTCAAGTCTCTCTCCATTATAATTCATTCTCAATCTTCCTAAATTGTTGGTCTGACCATGGCACTCTCTATTCAATAAAGTCCAGTAGTTCCCTCTTACACCAAATTCAAAGATGAATTCCTTTGTCTGGCATTTAAGACCCTTCATAAACTGGCCTCAATTGACTTTTTTTTCCTCTGGCGATGGATAGCATTTTTTTTTTTATCCTAAATCCTTCAGAATTGTCTTGGATCATTATATTTCTGAGAACAGCTACATCATTCACAGCTGTTTATCTTACAATATTGCTGTTACTTTGCACATACTACATTTCACTTCGCATCAGCACATACAAATCTTTCCAGGTTTTTCTGAGAGCAACCTGCTCATCATTTCTTACAATACACTAGTATTACATCATAATCACATACCACAACTTGTTCAGCCATTCCCTAATTGATGGCCATCCACTAAATTTCTTTTTTTTTTAAATTTATTTATTTATTTTTAAATGTTCTGCAATCACTTCCTTAAAATTAAGATTTTATCC
>JAQQSK010012283.1:0-11939 GCA_028658325.1 Potorous gilbertii
TGCCCTGTCTCTCCCCATTACAATCCAGCTTCCACACAGCTGCAGAAGGGATTTTGGTGAAAAGCAGGTTAGACCAGACCATGCCCTCACGTAATGAACTCCAGACTCTTTTAGCTCGAGGATCAAAAGAAAACTCCTTTGTTTGCCATTTACAATCCCTCCCAATCTGGCCTCACTAGTATACATCATTTCCCTTCACATGCTAAAAGGTTGAGTCAAATTGGCCTCTTATACTCGAAATGCTACACCTGCACACCTTTGCTTTCACTTTCTCCCAAGCCTGGAATGCATTCCCTTTTCACCTCTACCTCTCAGATTCCCTATCTTCCTTTGAAATTCAGATCCAGTGCTACCTTCTATTTGAGGTCTTTTCTAATCTCCCTGCTCCTGCCCCTCTCCCCCTCCTCCCCCTCTCCCCCGCAGTTGCTCACATTTTCCCCAGAGGAGAAAGAAGAGAGTTTCATCTTTTTTTAAATCTCCAGGGCACAGCCCTCTACATGGAACTTAAGGAAGGCTTGTCAATTGAAGAAAACAATGTCCATGAGCTCCATAAGAGGAAATTTTTCTCAGAGAAACACAATATGTAGCCGAGGAACATAAAAGAATAAATATAAAGACACACATGAGCAAATTGTTGGTCAGTGTGGAAGTGTGTGTGTCTGTGTGTGTGCATGGGTGCATGTGTGTGTCTGTATGTGTACATATGTGTGAGTGAGTGTGCTGTGTGTTCGTGTGTGTGCACGCATGTGCGTGCATGTATGTGCTTGTGTCTGTGTTCGTTCGTGAGCGTGTGCGTGTGTTTGCACTGATCAGGGATGCAGGACTAAGGCACAGTCAGCAGGGGGAGGTTAAAGGAGGGTTTCTTGAAGAAAATACTTCTGGAACACAGATGAACAGAAAGAAGGCATTTTCATGGTACGAGCTGCACAAGCAAAGAGAAACGGAGAAGTAAAGGGCATCGTTAAGTAAAAGAAATTGCAACTTTCAATTGTAAACCAGACCTGGTAGTCAGAGTCTGTGTCTCTGGCTGTACAGAGCAGCCAACATATTACAATCCAGTCTTTTCTCCTATATCTCCCCTCTATGAGCCCAACTTCCCAGCCAAATGGACTATTTATCATTCCTTAATAATGCTTGTAATTTTCCCACTTTGTTGCCCTTGTTCACAGTTTCCTCTGCCTGGGATGCACCTTGTGTGCATGTGCACAAATCTGTGTGCAAGTCCCACAGGACACACACGTACACACACAGACATTGTGTGTGTACACCTCCCTCATTTCTATCCAAATCATGCTCATCCTTTATATCCCCACTTAAATGCAAAGTATCCCACCAAATCTTTCCCAATAGCCTTCAACTGGAAGTGTTCTCTCCTTTATCTGAACACACTGTTGTTGTGTTCATCCTTCATTGCCAAAGAAGACCATTCCATCAGAGAAATGATGACATGACTTGCACTTGACTTGGTTATGAGGGAGAAAGGGTTGTGCAAGGTCACCAGCCTCACTTCTCTTCCTGAGCCATCTGGATCCAGTGACCAGATATTCATTAGGATGACTGGAGATGGCCCAGTATGCATTGGGAGACCTTGGCTCCTTTAGGCCAAGGTCTCTTCAGGTACTCACTTAGGAGAGGCAATGTCCATTCAGTGAATAAACTTGTTTAAGAAGTAATTATGAGGCAAAGAAAAATAACCATATCAGGCTAGTAGGGAAACAGCAACAGTTACTATTGATAATCACTCTTAAGCCAGGAGGGTCCAAGAAACATAGCTCATTCAGGGAGTGGAGGATTCTCTCTCTTCTAATACTGAAAGTACTTTACCTGGAATTACAATAATAATTATAATCTGTATACAGATACAAATACTGCCTACTATATTTTAACCTCCCTGAGGCCAGAATCTTCCCCTAATCTGTCTTTTCTATCTCTGTAGCACCTATTCCAGCTCTGTGCCCACAGAAGATGCTTAACAAATGTTAATTTAATAAATGGAAGAAAACATATAAAGAACTATTACACATAGAAATTCTTGACAATGTATATAGATATATATATATATGTACACTATATATATATATAGTATTCGGTGCATTTGAAACTGGAAAAATTAACTTACTTGAATGAATCACTTTATTTCTCATATAACGATATTTTTATCTGTGCAGATGTTTTGAGATAAGGCTTCCATTAGAGAATCATAGAAGTGAGAGGATCTTGGAAATCATCTAACTCCCCCATTTTACTGCAGAGGAAACTAAGACAGAGTCACTTGCCCAAGATTACATAGTGAGTTTGAGGCAGAGCTATCACTAGAACTCAGGTTTCCTGACTTCAGAATTCAATGTCTTTTTAAATGAAACATGTTGCTTCTCTCTCCCTGAATCAATTATATTAGTTTATATATACATATATATGGATATATACATATATACATACATGCATATACACACACATATATATGTATATGTACATGTACCTGCATATATACATACACATATTACATATGTGCATATGTGCGTATATTTCCATGTATATATGCATTTATATATACATATACATACACACTCATATACACACACATATATCATCTCATGTGAGCTTTACTGTGACCATGTGAAGTAGTTGCTATTATCTGCATTTTACAGATGAAGAAACTGAGGCCCAGACAGGTTAAGTTGCTTGTCTTTGGTCATGAAACACTTAGGTTTGCCGAGCAGGATTTGAACCCAGGTTGTTCTGACTTCAAGTTAAGGACTCTCGCCACTGTCTCCTGCTGGATAACAATAACAAATATGTTGTTGCTGTATTTAGTATTCACATCATAGTACCTGTTGTGTGCCAGACACTGTGTTAAATAATTTACAGCTATTATCTCCTATGGTCCTTGCAACCACTCTGAGAGGGAGGTACTATAACTTATCTGCATTCAAAGGTGAACAAAGGATAAATAACTTTCTCAGGGCCGTGTAGCTAGTAAGTGACAGGCCAGATTTGAGCTGGGCTTTTTCTGACTCGGAGCCCAGGGCTTTTTCCACTTGCACCGGTATTGAATAGAAGAGAAATAGTGATAAAAGTGTTCTTTAAGAAAAAAAAAACTGGATAAATGTTTATGCTGATAAATGATGTCAAACTCATTTCTCTTGGTACCTGAATTTCACTTTTATATGACCATAATCAAAATCAGAATTATTCTTCTCTTTTATAGTTTGGATCTGCATTTGCCAATGATCCTACATTTGGACAAACAGTGATTCTCAACCTACAGTAAGTTGGGGGCTGCTTCTGTCCTAGTTTCCCCCAAGTCTCTGCTGCCTCATTTCTCTGTCCTTTTTGCCACAAAACCCCATTTTTAGTCTTCCCTCGATGTCACTCCCTGGATGTGGGAAATGGAAGAACACCTTGTTTTAAAAACTCTTCCTAAAAAAGGGGACACTGTATGTTCTACACAATGTAAGGAACAGATTTCTGATTCAGGGACTCCTGATCAAACAAACAAAAATAATTTTAAATTACTACATCTCCTCCCTGCTTCTTCCATGAAAACACGTCTTTTTTGTTGTTCGACTCTTTTAGTCACGTTCAACCCCTTGTGACCTCATTTGGGGATTTCTTGGCAGAGATATTGGAGTGGTTTGCCATTTCCTTCTCCCACTCATTTTACAGATGAGGAAACTGAGGCAAACAGGGTTAAGTGACTTGTCCAGGGTCACATAGCTAGTTGTTTTTAAGGATTTGAACTCAGGTCTCCCTGACTCTAGGTTCAGTGTTCTATCCACTATGACACCAAAGTGCCTCCCATGGGATCATTGTCTAACTCTAATTTCATTGGGAAGGAAGACAGGTCCTCTCCAGTGTGAGTTAGGAAATTCCATGGCTAAACTAAGGAGTTTAGGTTTGATTGAACAGAACAAGGGTTCCCAGACTTATTTGGCCTACTGTCCCCTTTTGAAAAAAAATTTACTGCATGTCCCCCTGGAAATCTACTTTCTTAAATCCTTTAACAGTTTTTTCTTTGAAATTTGAATCATTTTTAAAAAATTATATTTCATAAAATGAAACATCTTAAATGTAATAAGTTATGGTAAATTTGTACTTTACCTGCATTGAAATTTTGATGACACAATGTTGAGTTATGTCACCATATCCTATGGTATTGTAAACAAGTCATTGTATACTTATATTCCTACTGATACGTGTTAGACTTCCCAACAATGTGCCACACACTTGCCTGCCAACGCTTGCTTGTTAAGACTTGTTGACCACTAATCAGTTATAACTGGCATTTTGTGTGTTTATTTGGAAAATAATTTAATCACTACTACTTTAACTTTGTTAAACAACAAATGAAACATGTATGAATGGTTCCAGTGCCCCATTCCCCCAATTGCATACGAGGCTACCACCCCACCCTCCACCACCCCCATCATTCTATCACTCCCCAGGGAGTTCCCACTTTCAGAAATTTCTATCTGAAAACTGATTTAGGGTTGAGGGTAGTAAGCAACTTTCTTTAAGTATATTCAAGCATGATCTGTGATCTACTACCTCCTTATTTCTTTCCAGAACAGTTCCAACAACCAGATCTGAAATGCGTAACAAGGACCAAGTTAATGTAACTGTCACAAACATATTTGCCAAAACTTCAACAATAACCCTGGATCAGGTCAATGAAGCTATTCAGAAAGAAACAAATCAAGATGATGTTGTTTTTTACCACAGTAAGATTGACATAATTTCTTTTAAAATTCACTGAAAAATCTGCCAGTTTCCAAGTGCAATTAAGAGCCATATTTGCATGACATGGAACTTTTTAGGGGCAAACAACAAAATCCATGTAGTTGGATTTGACATTTTGTGGAAAGGTAAGAAGGGCCAAGTTGTGAAAGGATTGCATTGCCAAATAAAGGAGTTTTTCTTTGATCCTGAGGTATAACAGAATCCCTGGAAGTCATTGAAAGGGATGGGGAGACTGGGGGTGTTAAGGGTGACATGGACAGACCAATGCTTTAGAAAAAATGCTTTGGAAGCCACGAGGAGGATGGAATGGAGAAGGAAGAGGCTTGAGACAGGGAGATCAAATAAAACTGGCAAGCGACGGTGATGCGGTTTAAGAGGTTCAGGGATCCCCCAAAGACCAGAGTATTGGACAGGGTCATCTGGAATGAATTCACAGTCTCAAGCATTCTTTAAATCAAAGTGGCAAAGGTACATTGTAATGCTAAAATAGCAGGCAGAGTTCCTTGTGTAACTTTCATTCCTTAAGGAACTTGAAACTTAACTAGAGTGATACTAAAACTTATATAGGAAAAGTAGTGGATTATCTGACAGATATGCTAATTAGGTGATAACTTACAGCCTTGGTCACTGGAGTCATTCCCTACTGGCAACCAGGGTAAGGGGTTTCTTAGGGTGGTATTTTTGGTCTGTAGCAAGATAACTTTGAGAGTTCATGTCTATGGCTTGAATATAACTTTGGGAATCAATGCATGATAATTCTGTGGTTAGAAGATAGTCTTGTTTTTACAAGAGAATTCCTTCAGAAGTCAACTTGTTCTTATGGTGGGGAAAAATAGTTTATTTTACTGATGCCTACTTATGAGTAATTGTGAGGAAAGGTAGTTTTTCTTACTGGGGCCTGCTCATGAGTCATTGCTTGGCCTACTGTTCTTGGGCTAGGGAGAAAATTATCAGAGACAGTGTTCTGAAGCTAAGGAGAGACATGATCTTGGAATTGGGGTAAAGTACAAGCACCTGAGAACTCCATCAATGGGACAGATAGGATAAATGAAAAATGAGAAGTTGACAATGATATCAAGGTTAGAAACCTGGGAAACTGGAAGGATTGGTTGTGCCTCAGCAACAATTGTCAAGTCCATTAAAAGGATGGGTTTAGAGCAATGATAAAAAGTTCTGTTGGACATACAGAATTTGAGATGCCTCTAAGACATTCTGTTAAATGGCCAGCAAACATTTGGCGATGGGAAACTGGAGGTCAGGAAAGAAAATGGGAGGCATTGGCAAAAGATGATAGTTGAACCCATGGGAGTTGCTGAGGTCATGAAACAAGTGTGTAGAGAGAAAAGAGGAGGGCTCAATATAGAGCTCTATGGACCACTCAGAGTCAGTGTTGTGGATGATGAATAAGAATAAACTAAGAAGGAATGGTCAGACAGGCAGGAGGAGAATCAGGAGAGGGCAGAGTCACAAATAGCCAAGACAAGAGAAGGGTGGCCAAGTACTTTCCTGTCATGATTATCTGTATTATTTCCCTGGTTCTGCTTTCTTCACTCTGCATCAAATTCCTGTAAGTCTTCCCATGCTTCTCTATTCACATCATATTAAACATTTTGAGAGAAATTCTTATTTTTCTATTAATAACCGATTTTTAAATTAGGATTGAGGGGTTGTTTTTTCCACCTTCTTATTTCTTTATTCAGGTCTTTGTATTTCAGTCGGTCTCTGAAGGACAGGGTTGATGATGAGATTGGACTAATCCTCCAGGAACATTCTCCTCAATTTCCCCACACAACTGAGGGTTTACTTCTCATGAAAGTGTAAATATAATCTAATCTATGTGAGTTCCAGTCCTAAAAGCATTAGGATCATGCCTCTTGAAACACTCCACCTCCACACACCCCCTACATGTTGTTTAACTTAAGAGTCTGGGTAGAGATGTAAGTCCTTGTCTAGATAGCTGGAGACTAGGAGTCTCATGATCAATCCTGGTTCTCAACAGGAGGAGCTAAAGGCTTTCAACCTGCTTTCTTGTCCCACCCACTCCCTTATTAATTGTTCACTAATCAGTGCTGATTCTTGCCTGTCAGGGGCACCTCCTTTTCTAAAGACACTTAAACATTAAGAGACATCCAAGGTTTTGTCTTTGGTTACCCAGAGATCACTGACCATCAATTTATTGATTGTTTGCTAGACTAAGTAGATTATTAATTATTCAGAAACTCTGTTTCTCAGGCTTTCCGTTCATCTCAGTTTCTTACCACAATGTTTTAATTAATTAAAAATTCATATGCAGCAGCTTGTTTAGCCATTCTCCAATGGATGGACATGTTATTCACTTTCCAGTTCATTCCTTCCACGAGAAGTTCAACCATGTCTTTTTAATAACATGATAATTTGCCTATGCCCTGCAAAGGGCTCCTTTCCACACGAAGAAGAGGTCCATACCAACTTCCTGAATAAATTCTGATTTGTTCACTTTCCTCATTCAGGAGAGAACCCATGTGATTTCAATGGCTGCAGTAAGGACAGTGGGGATTGCTCAGATGGCTTCCAATGCAAATGTCGTGAAGGATTAGCAAAACCCCTTTTTCATTCACCTTCTTGCTCAGGTAAAGTAATGACTGCTTTTCTATTGCTAATCTCCTTTCATGTTTGCACTTGGCATGTTTGTCTAATTTAGTTTTAGATTTAGATGTTGAAACCATGGATGCAAGGGTGGGGAACCTGCACCTTCGAGGCCACATGGGACCTTCTAGGTCCTCAGGTGAGGCCTTTTGACTGAGTCCAAGTTTTACAGAAGAAATCCTTTTATTAAGAGGATTTGTTCTGTGAAGTATGGATTCAGTCAAAGAGCCACACTTGAGGACCTACAGGGCCACATGTGGTCTCAGAAGCCGCACGTTCCTCACCCTGAAGGGGGATAGGGCACTAGACTTAGAGTGAGGAAGACCTGAGTTCAAATCCTGCCTTAGACACAAGCTGTGTGATCCTGGACAAAATCCCTTTGCCTCAGTTTACTCATCTGAATGAAAGGCAGCTCAGCATCAGCAACATAATGGCCACCATCAATATAGGACATTAAGGTTTGCAAAGTACTTTACACATCCCCTATAAATACAAGTGCTACTATGATCTCATTTTCAAGATGAGGAAACTGAAGCTGAAAAAGGTCACACATCCACGCATCTAGTCTGAGGTGGGGATTTAGGCTCAGGTCTTCCTCACTCTGAGTTCAGTCCTAGTGTACAGAGAACAGGCCTCAGACTCAGGAAAGCCTGGTTCAAGTTTCAATTCTGACACATACTGACTGTGTGACCCTGAGCAAGTCATCTCTCAATGATCCAAGATGTTCTATAAGAGAAAGAGCAAACAGCAAAGTAGCATGCATATTTATTGCAAAGAGCTTTGCTTTGTTTTGTTTTTGAGGGAGAAGAGAAAATTTGTTTATTAATTTAAAAAAAAATAAAGCCAAAAAAGAAAGAAATTTTCTAAGACTAGGGTTCCCAACTTTGTTTTTTTTTGGACACTTTACCCTGTGGCTTTTTAAAATACTTTCTCATTCTTTCTCCTTAATATGAAAGGGAATAAATTGTAGCATTTCACACATATATTCACACAAGAATTAGAATAAAGAGATTAATGAATTTTTCTTTTCCAAGGATATAGTAAATTTTTTTATGATATCATTGACTAGAAATCAATTCAGAGTTTCTGGAATATCTCAGTAAGGTTGGAAGGCTTGCTTTAAGAGCGCCCCTCAGATCTGCTTTGACAGGGCAGTACCTTCCTTTTCCAAAGCCACCAGCCACCAGTCCCAACCGAAAGCAAACCAACCAACCCCAACTCTTGGGGACCCTGTGCTCTTAAAGACAAAGCTGATGTTATCTTAGAAATCTTGTTTTTTCCCATTCTCTCTATAGTTTGTTCCTCTAACTGTAATGAAAAAAATCATCAGCAATGTATTCAGAGGTCTGGCTCCATACTTCCAGAGTGCCAATGCCTACCTGGCTACATCAGTAGGAACAGAACCTGTCAAAAGTAAGTAGAATAACCTTTGGCTGTTTTGCCAGAGGTGGGCAAAAGAGGGTGAGTCAAGTTGGCACTGACTAATAGATACCCCAGATCGTGGACTGAAGATAGCCATGTGAAGCCTGAGTCTGAGACTCAGGAGGCTTGGGCTCCAGACCTAGTTCTGTGGTGTAACTCTTGTTCAAAAGCCTTGTCCTCTGGTCCTCCTCTGCACAAAGGGCATCATACTAGCAAAGCACAAAGTTCACTGGGAGCTCTGGCATGCCATGGTTCTGTGGATCTCTTGCTCTAATGCTGTGGAGTTCCTTCTCTGAGATCTTGGGAACATCAGGTGACTGGGCTCTTTAGTCAGAGGAGCAGAGATCAGGGGGACTACTGAGAAGGAAAGAGGGAGGGATGGAGGAGAACTTTGACATGACTAACTCTAGAAGCCTTTTAACTTGGTTTCCTATTATTTACTCCTGTTTAGGTGTGATTTTGGATACAGTGGAGTAGACTGCAAGGACAGTGAGTATATAATTCATTCCGGTATTTATCATGTGGGGAATGCTCATGAATAATGCATGCTCTTGGAGACTGGCTTCTACAGCCTTTCTACAGATGCTTATCAGTTAAACACAGAGCAGCAAAATGAGTACTGTGCAATGCACAGTAAAAGCAGGAGATACCAAGATGAATAATCTTATTACCCTCCCTCTGGGAAAGCCACCGACTAGCCTCTATTTTATCCTACATATATTTTGGTTGCACATACTTGCTTGTATGTTGTCTCTCCATTAGACTATGAACTTCTTGAAAGCAAGTGATTTTTTAAAAAAAATTTCTTTATATCCCTAATGCTTAGCACATAGTAAGTACTTAATGAATTTTAGTTGATTGATTGGATAATATACAGTGCCCGCCTTCAAGGAGGTATTTTACTGTTCAGTGTTTTCAGTCCTGTCTGACTCTGTGACCCCATTTGGGGTTTTCCTAGCAGAAACAGTGGAGTGGTTTTGCCATTTCCTTCTGCAGCTCATTTTACAGATGAGGAAACTGAGTCAAACAGGGCCATCACAACTCGTGTCTGCGGTTGATTTGAATTCCATTTTTCCTGACTTGTGCTAAAGCCCAGTGCTCTATCCATTGCACCACGTAGCTGCCCCCAAGGAACTTATAGCTTATATATAGCTTATAACCTGTAGTTACGATGAAGGTAACATAGAGTGGTATTAGAGGCATAAACAGAGAGTGGAGGTTCAGAGGAGGGAGATAGCCTGTCCATCAGAGAGAAATCAGACTCATGAAAGAGCAATGAAAGACCACTGGAATTTGGTGTAGAGATGGTGGGAAAGGACATTCCAGGGCCAAGGAAGAGCATGAGCAAAGTTACCAGAGGCAGAGTCTAGTCAGTGAAGTCATCATGTAAGCATGAAAGGAGGTTGGAGCTCATTTAGAAAATGAGGAAATAAAAAAGGTTTTTCGAATGGGAGAATAACATGATCAGTACTGTGCTTGTGGAAGACTATTCTGGTTGCCATGGCAAAGACAGACTGATGGTGATTATTCCCAGAATCTCAGCAGCCTGGTGACACAGTGGATGGAGCACAGGGCTAGCATCAGGAAGACTCATCTTCCTGAGTTCAAATCCAGCCTCAGACACTTGCTAGCTGTGGGACCTCGGGTAAGTCACCTAACCCTGTTTGCCTCAGTTTCCTTATCTGTACAATGAGCTGGAGAAGGAAGTGGCAAACCACTTCAGTATGTTTGCCAAGAAAATCCCCAAAAGACTCCCAACGAATTGTATACAACTGAACAACGTCTCCAGAAAAAGTGCTGAGCATGTGGAACCAAGATTTTAGTGTCAGTGTGACTTTTTCCCTTGAGGACAAGAGAAATCTTTCCCACAGGCAGTGTCCTTCCATTATCACTCTCTGGGACACTGTGAGAAACAGAAAGGGCTTGACTAGGAGCAAGAGAAGCAGTCTGGTGTGGTGGAAAGAGCATTGGACTTGGAAGCAGAGGAGCTGGGTTCGAGTGCTAGCTTTGCTCCTTCACTGCTTTAGAACCTGGGATAGCCACATTAACTTTGCCTTCGCTCCTTCAGTGCTGTAGACCTGGGATAGCCACATTAACTTTTCCAAGCCCTAGTGCTATCATCTCTAAAACAAGGGAGGCAGATTTAGATTAGATTAGATTAGATTAGAAGCTCTCTCTATATGCCCTTCTGTTCTAAATCTATCTTCCCAAGATACTATTCAGAAATTCTGTTTATAAAAAACCACAGATTCAGATCCTGCTCAATTACTTACAGAAGTCATTTTGGAATAATTACATTCTATGGCATTAGGTGTCAGAGGTAACAATACTATGTGACCCCTAACATAAGTTTGACTATGGTTGTTCTCTGCACAAACATCCATTGTGGGGTAGAGGGACGAGCTGAAGAGAAATTAATCTGTAGGTCAAAGGTGTTTACCATTGATGTGGTCTCTCTGTCTTTCAGGCTATATACTGATCCTCACTGTGGTGTGTGTCGTTGGTGGGGTCATCCTCCTGGGCACAATAATTGGGTTGATTGTCTTAGCCAGGTACAAAACTGTTCCTTTCCAACTCCGTAATAATTAATGTCTTGGGTTGATGTATTGCTTTCAGATCATAGAGCCAGAAAGGAATCTCAGAAGCCATCTAGCTCATCCCTCTCATTTTCCCACTAAACCCTATCCCCAGGCCCAGAAAGGTTAAGTAATTTGCTCAAGGCCACACAGTAAACCTGAAAGGTATGATTCAAACACTAGTCCCCAGACTCCAGAGCCAGTGCTCTTTCCATTGGGCCAAGCACTTTCCTCATGCGTACTGAGTGAAGTAGGCAGTAAAATTATTAGTTTCCTTGTTTCTCAAATGGGGTCAAAAGAGCCACAAGATATCAGAGCCAGGGTTTGAAATCTTGACTCTAAGCCTTCCCACTACACTAAAATGTCATAGTGTTTATTAGCATTTCCAATGAGGTGACAAAGAAAGCCTATCCTGAGCTCAAAGAGAGGGGAATGTGTCCAAATATCCCCTAGCAGAATTTCTAACTCCATTTTTTGTTCCCTCACTCAAAAATCTACAATGGCTCCCTGTTTCCCATGGCAAATGACAAATGATCCAGTCTCAGTCAAGCATAGGTTTCTGGTATTCTTAGCCTT
>JAQQSK010012284.1:0-11939 GCA_028658325.1 Potorous gilbertii
AACTATTTTCTTCAGTGAGCTTTTGAAACTCTTTTTCCACTTGGCTAATTCTGCTTTTTAAAGCGTTCTTCTCCTCATTGGCTTTTTGAACCTCTTTTGCCAATTGAGTTAGCTTATTTTTCAAGGTGTTATTTTATTCAGCATTTTTTTGGGTCTCCTTTATCAAAGTATTGACCCAGTTTTCATTCTTTTCTTGTATCTCTCTCATTTCTCTTCCCAGTTTTTCCTCCACCTGTCTAACTTGATTTTCAAAATCCTTTTTGAGCTCTTCCATGGCTTGAGCCCATTGGATATCTATTTCAGATGTTTGGGATACAGAGGCCTTGACTCTTGTGCCTTTATGTGATGGTAAGCAGTTTTCTTCTTCATCAGAGAGGAAGCTTGGAATCATCTGGTCCTCAAGAGAGTAACCTTCTATGGTCTTTTTTTTTTCCCTTTTCTGGGCATTTTCCCAGCCAGTTGCTTGACTTCTGAGAGTCCTCTCCACCCCTGGCTTAGGTCTGCCCAGCTAGTGCTTGGGCTCTGAGATTCAAATGCTGCTCCCCAGCCTCAAGGCTTTCAGTGGCTGGCCAGACTCAGGTGGGGGCAGGGCCGCTTCCCAGGCTCATTTCCCTCAGGAGGTTTATTCAGAGACCTTCTGTAATGGAACTGCTGCAGAGTTCCTGCCTGCTCTGGGAGTGTGTGGCCCCTGCTGCCGCTGCCGCTGCCTCTGCTGCTACCTCCCAAGGGTGTCCGAGCCACAGAGACACCCTGGTCCCCTCTCAGCCTGTCCAGACGTCTCTCTCACTGACCTATGCATCTGTGGGTGGAGGGACCTTTGTGGCTGCTGGAGATTCTGACCCTGAAGCCTTCTCAGATCTGCTCGCTCCTCTCAGTGCCATGTGGCCAGGGCAGGGCTGTGCTTCGCTCCTGTTTGGTGTACTACAGACCTTTGGGATCGGTTTTTCAGGGCTCTCTGGAACGGAAATCTCCTTCACCCCACTGCAACGTGGCTCCACTGTCCCAGAATTTGTTGGGAGTTCTTTTTATAGATAATTATGGGCTGTGGGTTCAGAGGCAGCATATGTGAGGCTTTCTACTCCACCATCTTGGCTCAGCCCCATTGAGAGTCATTTTCTACAGGTATTTTATGAGCTGTGAGGGAAGAGCTAGAGTATGTGCATCTTTCTACTCTGCCATCTTGGTTCTGGCCCCAGAAGTGTTATTTAGTGGTTAGCAAGTCAACCACAGAGTCAATATGTCCTGCCTGTCTTTGGGTCCATATATGTCCCTGAGGAAGTCATTTTATCACTAACTGTTGTCCTCTGGCAAAGCTGAAAGAATATAAAACCCGCAGTAGGTGGTGATCTACAATGATAGAGCAAGCTCCCTCATCAGTTTCCTATACAAGGGAAATCATGGATCTCCTTAGAAAATGAAACAAAACTCCTCATACTTGTTATTTAAACTGTTAATCCACAAACTACTATTAGGCTTTACCCTAATTTTGAACTCATAAATAAATGTAATATTCAATCAATTGATCATTTCAAAACATTTATTAAGTGCCTTTATGTGTCAGACCCTTTGGTAGCCACTGACAATTCACTGCCTTCAAATACCTCACATTCTGTCTTAGCTGGAGAGGAGGGGTGGGGGAAAGAATACACATATACATACATAAGCATGTATTTTATCTATCTATCTATCTATCTATATATATATATATATATATATATATATATATATACATGTATAGTATGGAAGATAAAATTGGATGACAAAGCATTAGGAGCTAAGAATTTTAGGAAAGACATTGTAGAAGATGTCACTTGAATTAAACGTTGAAAAAGAAGTGAAGCACTGGATTCCAGGGAGTCAGCGAAAAGGCACTGAGAGAGGAGATAGTGTATGATGTTTGCAGGACATCAAGTAAAGCAGCATCACTGAAATATAAAATTCATGGTGGGGACTTATGGAAGGAGAATGAAGAAAGAGGACAGGACAATGGAATAAAGAGTTTGAATGTGAAGTATTTGATCCAAGAAGTAGTAGGGAATTCGTGGAGTTTATTGAGAGAGGTGTGAGTGAGGGAGAGTGAGAGGAAGAGGGAGGGAGGGAAGGAGGGAGAGAGAGAGATCCTTCATGATCCTTCTTAATCATGAATTCCTCTCTATAAAATACGTGTACTTCTATTTTATATATTTATTGCATCAAAAAATTGTACTCAACCTATGTGTTCAATAATTAGGAAGTATCTGAACATGGCATATTATTGGAATGGAATGTTACCTTGTTAAATGGAATTATAAATATGAAGAAATTTCACAAAACATGGGAAGACCTACATAAAGAGAAAAAGAGCACAGAAAACAGAGGTATAATATATTGTCCCTTCACTATCCACCATACTTAGCCTTTATCACTGGCCATAGCCTATATAACCTTTTTTTTTTTTAATGAAGCTATTGGGAGATGTTTGTACAGTAGCTCTCTTTTCTTACTCACTTACCTGGTGATGGCAAGCAATCTTATCCTCAACAATATCCTCGATATTAGTCTTTGAACCATTAAAAACTTAAACTATTCACGTTTTTTTGTAGAAAAAACTCACTTAATTAATGGGATTACTATTGCTATGTAAATGGGTAATAGGTATGGAAAAGTAAGTTAGTGCCAAGTTGTGAAGAATTTTGAATGGCAAACAAATGTGTTTATATATGTTCCCTAGAGATGATTGGGAGCTTCTGGAATGGGTTGAATAGGACAAAATTGTCAGATCTGAGCTTTAGGCAAACTCATTTTGGCAGGTGTATGGAGGGTATGTAGGAAAAAGAAGAAGCTTGAGGCAAGGAGGTCAACTGGAAGGCTATAACAAAGAAGTCTGAGCAACAAATATTCTTCCTTAACATTTTTTTGATTCTTTCTCTTTCCTATTTTTTAAACTGAAGAAAATAAGATTTTTTGTTATGAGAAAATTATCTTTCCACAGACAGAATTAATAGGTAACCTATACTTCAATGTTGTTCTCAAAATTTTCCCCAATGATAGAATTTTTATGATAAAACCCTCTAAAATTATTATTTTAATAATTATTAGCAAATAACATAAGGTTCATTACCAAAAAATAACAGCAGCAGCAACAGCAACAGCAACAGCAACAAACTTGGGCTGTTTCAAAGTCCACTGAAGCAGAACAGCAAAATTAATTTAATGTATCAACAATTCTCACGTTACATAAACTAGTATTACACAAGTTGGACTTTTGACTTTATATAAAGAATTCTGAAAGAAATTATTATTCAAAGAATTTACAAAATTCCTAATGCAAAGCAGAAACTGTATGATGCTGTGCCTCTCCCTGTGTTCAGTAGTGGTCTTTGTATTTTCACCACGGCTGGCAGCAAATGTGCTCTAAAGGGGAAAGCTGAATCATCTAGGAAGCATAAGCCAATAGACTTGGAAATGAAAATGAAAGTAATTAGAAAATATGGAGGAGAAAAATTGTCATCCACAGCATGTGAACTTAGTCTTAGGGTGTGGACTGTATTGTTTGACCTTTATTCTCAAAGAGGACGAACCAGTGACATCAAGAAGGTGATGTCCAGATTTTCTAGTGAATTGGATTTAAATGAGGCAGGATAATTCAAAGTCACCAGTCTCACAGGACTACTAGAGGCTGAGGCAATGACTATACCAATGAGAAATTATAATTGCTAAAAACATATTCAGTCCTTCCAGTTTTATTGATTATTTAGTAAAAAGCAGTAATAACAGACTGACTGAGAAAGGAGAGCCAAGGAAAACTTCAAATAGATTTTCATGAAGATAACTTTTTCTGTAGAGGATTCTGAAGACATTTCTTCATGCTCATGATGTGGACTGTGAGTACCACAGTAAAAGGATGCTGCTCAGATAAAGGAACCCACAAAAGGTAGTACTTTCATGAAGATGACTTATCTGTCAAAACAAAAAGAAGGTGCTATTCTGGAGATGGAGTAACTATATATGTGCATAGAAGACCAAACTCAGAAGAATATTCCTGTAAGCTTGATGACAACTCAAGTCAAGGCTCAAAGCCTCTTTGAAGATTTAAAGGAAAAGTACCCTGAAGGAACACAAATATTTTTAGAAATAGTGTTGTTTTGCACCTTGTAAAAATTGTGTAGGATTTCATAATGTGCAGGTGTCAGGAGAGGCTGCTAGTGCAGGTATTGAAAGAGTAAAGAAGTTTGCAGACATCCTGCAAGAAATAATAGATGAAGGTCCCTACTTGCTAGAGTCAATCTTTAATGTAGATAAAACCAGCCTATTTTATCAAAGAATGCCATAGCAAATTATATCTTGATGGAGGAAAAAAGCTATGCTCAGGCATAAAGTTTCAAAAAATAAGAGTTACTCTTGTACTTGGCAGGAATGCATCTGGTACTTGGAAATTAAAGATTGTTCTAGTGTACCACTCAGAAAATCCCCAGAGCATAGAAAGAAGTCAGCAAGGCAACACTACTTGTGCATTATTTCACTCACCCTAAGAGTTGAATGAAAATGTAAAAATGGTTTCCCTAAAAATACCTAATTATTGCAACCTTAGGATAAGGGAGTGATTGTGAACTTTTATGCGTTACATTTGTCCAAGCAATTGCAGCTTTGGATACAGATAAGGATTTGACATTGAGAGATTTCAGAGATCTTTACCAAGCAATCTGGAATATTGCTAAGGCATGGGAAGATGTGACAGAAACATGTATGAAGATAATTTGAGAAAAAGTGTGCTCCAATTCATGTGCAATTTTGTAGATTTGATAAAGAATAAAAGTTCAAATAAATGAGTAACATGGTTGTAAAATTATCACAAGAATTGAAACTAAATGTGGATGAGAATGATGTGTTGATTGAGTCTCAAGGAGAGGAAATGGGGAATAAGGATCTGATTGCCCTGCTAGCTGCAAAGATCGCAGAATAAGAAAGGTCAACTTTGAAACCCAAGGTCAAATCAAAAAGGTTCGCAAGGAAACATCTGGCAGAAGCATTTTCTCTTTTAAGTGAGTTTTTTCTACAAAAAAACGTGAATAGTTTAAGTTTTTAATGGTTCAAAGACTAATATTGAGGATATTGTTGAGGATAAGATTGCTTGCCATCACCAGGTAAGTGAGTAAGAAAAGAGAGCTACTGTACAAACATCTCCCAATAGCTTCATTAAAAAAAAAAAAAGGTTATATAGGCTATGGCCAGTGATAAAGGCTAAGTATGGTGGATAGTGAAGGGACAACATATTATACCTATGTTAACTTAACTGTACAGTGATATGTATACTTTATCATTAACTTTACCTCTTACTTAATAATTCTCTTTATTATCATGGTATGGTATTTAATCTATATGAATTTTAGTATATTCTAGGATATTTAGTATATTTTATGTAAAGATATCATTTTTATACTTTATTTTATGCCTTTGATATATAGGTTAAATGGAGGTGAGTAGAGGCAAATTCAAATTACATGGAGTTCTGTGGGAATTCTCTACTTGGAAAAGAACTATCTCTCTATATAAAGAGGCATAAGATATAAGTAGCAAGAGAGGAAAGCTGACTGCTGACTACAGTATTAAGTGTGAAGAAAAAGAAAAGGATGTGAGAAATCCTAAGAAAGAGACAGAAAGATTTCACATCTGATTGGATAGGAGGGGTGAAGGACTGGAAGGATTGTGGCACACACATACTGTAGGTAATAACAGTGAAATTTAGAAGTGTAGGGTGTTAGGAAGCAAAAGATAAATTCTACTTTGGGCTTCAGAAAGTGTGAATTTGAGATTCCTGAAAAACAACAAAATTTATTTGCCCAAAAGACAGTGACATAGAACTGGAGTGGTATAGGAAAGAAACTAGACTCAACAAAGGAGACAAGAAAGTGAAATTTTGACTAATTTTCTGAAAATAAAAGTTTTAAAATTCAAAAAGAAATCCTATGGAAAGACTATATAAAAACACGTAAATATCAATGTCATCTTATTTTACTGAGGCATTTATCTTCTAATGGGATTTTTTCTTTTGTTTCTCACCTCTACATGATAAGCGAAAGAAGAATCACTTATTAGATTCTTGGTATTGTCATATTAAAAAAAACTACAAAAATAAAAAAATTGTTTTCTTATAAAAAAATTTGAAAGAAGTTGTTTTACTTTAATTTTTATTGGAATTCTTATATTCTCATTCTTATGTGACTTAAATTTGATCTGAATAATAGGCTAACTAATTTTATATTATGCAATACAAATTAAATGCCTATTTGCTAAAATTCACCATATATTCTGGGTCATTGCTGCCAATATTTTTAATCATGTAAACTAAACCAACATAGAAAAATCAATGATTTTCTCAAAAAACTCTTCAGAAAGCAACCCAACTACAACTGACTATAAGGTTTGAAATTTTTATTTGAAGTTTCATGAACTTGTGAATTAATAATGGTCCCTCCCTTAAATCCTCAAATACAGCAATTATTTCATTGATTTGGTGATGTCCTCCAGTGATATATTTCACAACCCATCCACAGCTGTCCATTCTTTGTTATGCCCTATGGACATCTTTTCTGTGGTCTCCAAATGTTCACCACAGAGGATACATTCATAATGTTAGAAGCTTTATTCAGTTTCTTTTGATATATGAAGGAAACCCTTCTGCATGTCTACCTGTCTTAATTTCTTCACATGATCAGGGCATATCTCTCTCTCTCTATGATATAATTTCTTAACAACATCTTTTTAGTGCTACTTGTCACAGTCCCTCACAAGTTATTTGTTACAGATTGTTTGCATACATTATCCTTTGCCTACACAGAGACATTCATTTTGAATCCTTGGAAGAGTACTTGCATTCCAGGCCTTACTATCATGATGCAACACTGGCAGAATGTTTGCATTAAAAAGAAATTTTTGCTTTTATGAGAATTTTGAGTCATTAAAAGAGGTTGATAATTTCTTGGAGTTGACCAAGCTCTTCTTCCTTCTCTTATTCAACATTCAGTCCAACCAATTGCCTATTTGTACCACCTCTTCTAGAGAAACAAATAAACACAAAAATAAATAAAAACAAACCACTGATGGATAAGATCTTTAGGCAGATATTGAGAAACCTTTTGAAAGCTGTACAAAATATGTTTTTTTTCCTCATGTAATTATTCAGCCCATATTCCTTTGAGTGATCACCAAGTTCTTGGAGGAGGTTTTTAAAAATGCCAGGATTTGATTCAATCAATTTAATATCATCTCTATATAGGAGCATTTGGAAGATATCACCACAAAATGAGTACGTTCGGTAAAATTGAATTTCCTTTTCTTTTTCCCTCATAGTGCCCTTTCTTCGTATATATGATCTTTTAATATAAATATTTATGTATTACAAAGGAATCTTGAATGACTTTTATAAAGAAATTTTCAAGGAAGGGAGATATTGCAAAGACATCTATAACACAGTATTTTGTGTTAACAAATGTCTTTTTATAATTGAAGAAAAGGAATAAGCACAGTGGAATCTGAACATATGCCCTTCTGATTCAAGATCTAGTAATTTACTCTGTGATTTTGTCTCATTGATAATAGCTTATTTAAAATTGTTCTCATTGACTATTAATAAGAATTAAAAAATTATCATTAGTTTAGTGACTTAAATTATGAGAAATATTATTATTATATTACCTAAACTTTCTCTAGATGAAGATCCAAAATATGCTGTAGATTCAAAATGGGAATTCAGTCAAATTGATGAACTTATCCTAGTACCCTGGGGTAAAAGAATAGTAGAAATCAGTTGTCAAGCTTCATTTTAAGCAGTACAACTATTATTTTACTAATGATTACAAACCATATGGTGTAACCAATAGTGCTGTCTTTAATTTCACTAATCACAAGTGCAAGCAATAAAGCAGGTGCTAAAACAGTATTTTCTCACATTGTTTCTCAATTACAGCTTCATAGTAGACCTTTTCTTTAGAGTATGAAATTCCAGTCCTTTCCCCAATCATTTCCAATGGATAGTTAAAGATTTAACATGCACACCCAATCAGGTTCACTTCAAATAACATCTAGGAAATGTAGTGCTGCTTAGGGTAAATAGAGTTAATTCTGTGATTTGTTTGCTTATATAGTTCTTGCTTTTGCTGTTTTTAAACAAAAGAGAAAATAACACTTGGAGTACACTTTTGACACGTCAGCTCCTTAAATAGTTGTCTCAGGTTGAAGGCTCTCTGTGAATCAACATTTACTCAAAGCCATAGCTTTTGAGCCACCACTATGTGAAAAGAAAAAAATATATAGTTCAAAACAATGGTATTTAGTGAAAGAGGATAGCAAGAAATGTAGAAAGAGAAGTCATCACCCAAAACCCCATCAACAACCTGAAGTATGAGTTCTCCATCACTGAGAAGAGTGAAAGTACATAAGCATCACTTGTAAAACATCATCATATATGTCTGGCATATAGGAATGGAATGAGACACAAATAAAGAATACTAGTAGCTAGGGGGAAAACAAATGTGTTCTAGTGATCACAGAATTGTAGAGTTTTAGGCTGACCAATATCCTTAGTAAACATCTAGTTCTATAAAGAATAGAAAGTAATTTCTACTATAATGTACCCAGCAACTGTTTACTCAGCCCCAGGTCGGTGATCTCAAATAAGGGGAAACAAACCTCTGATTTCTGATAAAAAATGCATGACTGTAATATCTTCTCTTGGGTTGCAGCACTTAGGTTCTTGGGGTTTCTGTTGCTCATCATCACTGTATCAAAGACATACTTTGACCTTGAAAGATTTGACATCACAACATGAACTAGATCATTCATTATCTCTATGCTAATGATTTTCAAATATACTTAACCCAGTTCAATGTTACTGCTGACCTCCAATCTCATATTTTTGATGGGGTGATTGAGTGCCTGTGCTTGGACCCCAATTCCAAGATCATATTTCTCCCTAGCTTTAAAACACTATACCAGGCAGTTGCTCCTCAGACCAAAGACACTATGTCTAACACTTACTCATAAGTAGGCCTTAGCAAAATACTTATCTCTCTCCCTCTCTACCTGGAATGGTAACAAACCATACCTATAAGAATTATTAATTTGAATTGGTTTTGTACTAACTCATAAAAATACTCAGTACCCACTGGACATTCTATACCAACTCCCTATCTCATTACATGCATCTGGGATTCCTTATTAAGTGTATTCTAGATTTAAGACATACATATACTCCCTACATCTATCTTGACTGACAAGACATTGATGGGTGGCAGACAGCATTTCTTAGTTAGCCCTGACCTCTGGTTCACTTAGTTGTAGTCCTAAAACTTCACTTCCATGGAGCTCCTCTTGGGCTTTTTCTGGTGAACTCTGGGTAAAGTGCCTCCATAGTAGATACTAAAAGTGAATATTCCTTTAATAACTGACCGTTCTTTAACTACTCCCTAATCCCATCTGAATCAGCTGGTTAGCATAGTTGACACATATTCCACCATAGAATGTCCCATATAAACTTTAACTATACCCCTTTTAGATTGCAGGTTCCCTAAAGAACTTTTCCCCACTGTATAGCACATCAAAAAACTTTTGCCAATTTGAATTAAAAAATGGTTGAGCCCATGAATTCATTCCAGATGACTCTCTCCAGTACTCTGGTCTTTGAGATTCCTGAACCTCATAAACCCTATCACTTTTAACTGCCTTTCAGACATCTTAAACTGAATGTCCAATAAAGATCTTAAACTAAGCATGTCTAAAATAGAAATTATCATCTTTAACCCTAAATTCTCCTCGGCTCCTACTTTCCCTATTATTACAGAGAAAAATATCAATCTCCCAGTTCCCCAGGTTTGCCATCTAGAAGTCGTCCTTGGCTCCTCACTATTTCTCACTACACACACACTCACACTCACACACACACACACACACACACACACACACACACACACACACACACACACACACACCTTTATCCATTTTCTTGCCAAAGCTTACTGATTTCACTTTTGAAACATCTTTCAGATATGCCCCTTCTTCTCCTCTGACACCACCACCACTCTGCTGCATACCCTTATCACCTCATGCCTGGACTATTTTAATAGGATGCTATTGGATCATCCTCAATCGAGTTTCTCCTTATTCCAATCCTTTCATTCAGACATCAAAGTGATTTTCTAAAATTTATGTGCAAACATCACTCTCCGATTCAATATACTCCAGTGGCTAACTATTGCTTCTAGGAACAAAATAAAATCCTCTATTTGGCATTCAAGACTTTTTACAACCTAGCCTCTCCCACTTTTCCTCCCTTCTTAGATCTTACTCCTTGCTCTGCATTCTTTAGTCCAAAGACACTGGCTTCCTAGAGCTGTTCCATGAACAAGAAATTCCATGAGTGGGTTTTGAGCAGTTTCTTTGGTTGTCCATCCCTCAACTGCTATCCTTCCCCAACTCTGTTTATTTACTTCCATGGCTTCCTTTAAATCCAAATAAAACCTCATCTTTTATAGAAAGTTTTCCCATTCCCCTTAATTCTAGTGCTTTCCCTCTGGAAATTGTTGTTTTTAATATTTTATACTGGAGCTGGAAATTTTGGAATTTGACTATGATATTCCTATGAGTTTTCCTAATAGTATCTCTTTTAAGGGCTGATCAATGGATTTTTTCTCTTTTTCTACTTCCACACCTTGTTCTAAGGCTTCAGGACAATTTTCTTTAATTATTTCTTCTATTATTGTATGAACATTGTTTTTTTTTTTATCATAACTTTCAATTAGTCTGATTATTTTTAGATTTTCTCTTTTTGATCTATTCTCTTCATACGTTGTTTATCTTATGAAATGTTTCACTTTCTCTTGTATTTTTAAATTATTCATAATTTGTTTAATTAATTCTTGATCTCTTATAATTTCATTGGTTTCACTTTGCCAAATTCTCATTTTGAAGGTGCCATTTCCTTAAGATTCAGGATCTCCTTTTCTAGTTGGTTGACTTTCCCTTGACAACCTTGTTTGTCGTGGATTATTCTTTTAAGATTTCTATGGATTCTTTTTGGGCAGGTGACCATTTGACATTACTCTTTGAGTTTTCTATACTTCAATATCCTCCTCTAAAGATGAACCCTAGTCTTCTCTATTCCCATAACAGCTTTTCATGGCTGGATTCTTTCTCCTTTGCCAGTGTTTGTTGGGTTTTGTTTGTTTATTTTGGTAATAGCTTAATTTTTGTAGTCACCCCTAGTCTGGGGTATGAAAATGGTTTCTGTCACCCCAGATCTTCAGTTCCTCCCTCTACCTGGAACCAAAGCCAAATCTCCAACCTCCTGTGAGTGCCTTTGGTCAGAGGTTTCCTGCCCCACTGCTTCTGTAGTCACCCAGCCTGTGCTGGGTCCTTCCCTCCCCTGCAGCTCTTCCCAGCACAGCTGAGAATAGCCTTCCTTATCAGCAGAGATTTTCTCAATCTTCTCAGACTCAAAAGCCCAGGTCCCTCCACTACCTAGAGGTAAAGGTTCCTGTAGCTGGGGCCGATGCTCCCTCTCAAACCAACTAAGCCCAGGACTTGAGGCTTGCTTAAGCAGCTCGGTGCTTGTTGTTAAAATGGACCTTGATCCCATCCTATTCAATTCACTCTGTGCTCTGTCTCTGTGTGTGTGTGCACTCCTGTACATGTGTATGTGTATGTGTGTGTATGTGTGTGTGTGTGTGTAACACCACCAACTACCCAGATACTGAAAAATTTCAAGAGTTACAAATATTGTCTTTCCATATAGGATTGTAAACAGTTCAACTTTGGTAAGTCCCTTGTGACTTCTCCTTGCTGTTTACTTTTTCATGCTTCTTCTCATTCTTGTGTTGGAAAGTCAAATTTTCTTTTCAGATCTGGTCTTTTCATCAAGAATGCTTGGAAGTCTGGCCCTACAGCACAAAAGAGAAGATGGGGTA
>JAQQSK010012285.1:0-11938 GCA_028658325.1 Potorous gilbertii
AAAAAAATATATGTTACAATGACTTCCCAGTCACCTAACAGACCCCTCCCTCTTCAAAAAAAGAGAGTCAAGCAAAACAAACCTACCTCTGAAAAAAATGAATGCCTCAATCTGCACCAGTAGTCTACCATTATAGTGCCAAGATACGAAGCATTCTCTGAATTCAGCATTGGTTGCCAAATTGCTCAGAATTCAGAAGCACTAGAAGTGACCAATACCAATAACTAGAGCATAGAAGGATTAAGATTTGCATCAGTAGAAGAGGTACTTGTCATTTGAATAAAATTATAGCTCCTCAAAATACCAAATACATGTCCTAGGAGGTGGTGGAGGGGAGCAGGCAGACAGAAGGTCACAGTGGAAAATACTCTAAACTGGACTCAGATGTGGGTTCTAGTCCTGGCTCTGTCATTTATTAGTTAGGTGACCTTGGCAAAATCCTTCCATTTCTTTGGATCTCAGTCCCCTCATTAGCAAATGCAGATAATTTATACCTTCCCTACCTTACAGCTCAGATCAGAGAAGTAAATAAAAGGACATATGCACATTAACCGTGGAATCTCCAAAACTCCATTTAAATGTATCATTGTATAAGCACACATGGACACATATACATTACTCATGTTTTTTCTATGTTTTCATTCGTGTGGGTCACATTCACCCTGTTGATTGATGTCTCTTGAGCAAACCAAGCATGTTTCCTATCTCCTCTATAATTCTCCCCAATACCTAGGTCTTGGGAAGTAGGCTCATGATGAAGGTCAATGGGCACAATGCCATCAAAAGTGTATCCTTCCCATCCTTTAGCACAGTCATGTAAAGTGTGAGTACAGCTTCTAAGAGAGAAACTGGAACTTTTCTCTTTCAAAATTGAATCATGAGGATCCAGACATGGAGCTTCGCCTCACAGGAGGGCAGGGAACACAAATTCAGAACTTTTGACTTCTGCTATCCCCTACAGGACACAGGAGTTAGTTGGCTAGCCAGGTTTGGTATAGCTAGGTATGATACCTTTGGCCATCTCTAAATAAGATCTAGTGGGATGATAACATAGCAGTTGGGGCTGAAAAGGGCATACATCAAACCTAGGAAGATTTCTATCAAAAAAATTGGCTTAATCCTATTCAGTATCAAGGCAATAATTATTATTTTAAAAAATCATTCCAGGATCTATGGACACTCTTGGTCAGGGGTAAAGGACGGAAGATTTATATCCTGAGTAGAAAGATCTTATACTGAAGAAGTATGTTATTTGACAGGCCACAAATAAATGATATTTTCCTCTACCCTAGAATTAGAATTCCCAGGAACTCTCTTCAGAACAGATGTTTTTAATCATTTTTGTGTCATGGATCCCTTTGGTAGTCATGGATTCCTTCTAAGAATGTTTTTAATGCATCAATTTTTTTTGTAAGACTGCAAATGAAATACAAATTTAAAAAAAAAAACAAATTCACAGACTTGCTGAACCCTTGCTGGAGGGCAATGGGGTACAATGGAAAGAGTCCTTGATTCGGAATCAGAGGACCCTAGCTAAAATCCTAACTCCTCAATTTACTATTTGAAGTACCTTGCTGAATCTGTTTCCTCCTGTAGGGGACTGAGGGCTTTGAACTCTAATGAATGCCAAGATCCTTTTCAGATTTAAATCTGGGCTCCTATGTCTTGGGCAAAACAGTGTTCTCTTTCCTTAGTGTATTTCCTTCTCCTGCTTATGTTGAATGCTAGTCTAACTTGAATTCTCTCTACTAAGAAACTTAAATCAATAGCATTGTCTGTTTTCCTGATCATTGTAGTTGAGTCAAGGGCTGATACATAGTCAAGGGTTTCTGGTGAAATTGGGATTCACACAAAATCAGGAATAAACAAACACTGGCAACCATGGAGGGCTGAAAATTGAGAGACTTCTGGACCAAATTCAATACCTTACTGTTTACCTTGACCAAATTAAACTACTGCATTTCACCTTTCTCCTGTCTTCATGGTTTTTGTTCCAACTCAGCTTCCCTTCTGATGCCACTTCTCATCTGTGGCCCTTGATGAACTGTCTTCTCTGTGACCAGTCTTGGCTTATCAGCCTGGCAATCCTGACTCTCCTTGAGCAGGGACTTCCTATGGCCTTCTTACCTTCTCACTTCCCAAGCCCCAATGGTATCAGTGAGTATCATGGAAGCCACTCACTCAGCTGCAGACTGTCAGAAGCTATAATCCTTAGGGCAAGGTTGGAGCAAACAGTCCATATAATCTGCCTCACTTTTGTCACTGTATTTTTAATACCCAGAGAAAAGAGCCAGGGTCATAGCAATTGTCTGATTCATACTTGTTGTCTGAGCATTCTAAGAGGTACTGTGGGACAGTGGGAAGTGAGGAACTCTCTCTGCTTCTTTGTGACCCTGGGCAATACTCCCTCTTCTCATCTGCAAAGCAAGAGAGTGAGGACTAAATGACTTCTAAGACTGCTTGCAGCTAGAAGTGTCTGGGTTATGATGACTGAGGTATAATGACACGATGGGGAACTTTCAGAAATATCAAAGAAAGATCAAATTATGTTCAGCATCATTTACATGTTAATTATATTTATATGGTATCTCAATTCTTAGAAAAATGTTCATCTAAATACTGTAAATCTCAGGCCAGCTTTAATATGTGATTAACTCAAATGTTCCATCCCCTGACCACACCATGCCAGATAACAGAATTCACTGAAACACTATGTCAGTCCTGTCAGGGTTGCTTTCCTAGTAAGCTGACTGCTGATAGTCACAAAGTCTCAGGTACCCAAAATTACATGAAATGCATGGTTGGCCATAGATGTGGCTCCACAGATCAGTCATGGCACTAGATTATCCTGCCACCTCTAGCAAGCAAACAAGATTTTATAACGGGAGTTTCCAAGAGTTAAATTAGAGAGCCCTTGAAAGGACAACTTTACAAAAATCCTGCCCATTTGGAAATTATCCAATTTCACAACATTCTTCTAAAAGTAAGGCCAATTTAAATAAATAAATCCATTTTTAGGGCTACCAGGGCTTCTGTGTGACCCTGCGGGGGATTGTGCAGGCTATGACAATAACAGTCAGAGCCAACGGCAATCTTTTGGAAGGGAGGTTCTGCCATGATGGTTCTCCCAGATACCAGGAAGAATGCCTGAACATAAGAGTCCCAAGCAGCAAGTCAGGCAAAGACATCTTAACACTAAAGGGAAGTTTGCATGAGCCCCTGCTCCCAGACACAAGGTCTTTCCTTTTCTCCCTCTCACATATGCATTTACAGAAAGGTCTCTTCTAGGGGTGAGAAAAACTCATTAAAATGAAAAAAGATCATTGTTTACATAAGCTAGCTTTAAAATAGACACAGTTAAAAACCGGAGGCCCAGAGCATCAAATCTGGAGCTCTATAGTCAGCTTAAAGGGGTCTCACACATTATTTGCTATTGTAAGACAGAGAAATCAAGTGTGAGCATTATCACGTGAGCTCTTAATGAAAATGTCTAATTATAAGCCAACTTAAAGTCCTTTCTATGTCTGCTTACCATGAACCTGTGGCAAAGGGGGGGAAGTGAGTCACACTCCAATTAGACTTGTTCACACTATCAAAATCAAGCCTGAGTTGAAGGGCCATTAAAGCAAGAAAACAGAATCATTTTGTGGGCACTGTTTCTCCCACACTTTTAAAGAAATCATTGCTTATAGTCATACATGCAAATATCCTAAGCTATGCCAGAGTATGAGAGTTTTTCACATCTTAAAATCCCTTTTTCTCTTGCTACACCAAATGATGGGGAACAGGAATATCTTTTTTTTTAGAGATGAGGAAACTGAAACCCATTTTCACATACCTGGAATACTATCCATATCTGGGACATTGAATTCTGTTCTGAACAATACATTTTAGAAAGGAGACTGATAAACTGGAGAGAATTCTGTCAAAGAAAAAATTTGATCATCTACATTTTTCTGGCTTGGTCAAGACCTTTTTATTGTTTGTGGGCACTAGGGGAAAATCCAACCATGGTCACACATGCAAATCTCTCAGTGATCTTCTTCTCCAAAGTGAAGTATAAGTGACAAATTTACATTCTTATAATTGAGATGAAACACTTTATGAGATAAAACACATTGCTGCTATCCAAAATAACAATGGAAGACAAATGATGGGCCTAAGTGAACTATATGCAAGAAGTGGTAGAAAAGATACTGTCCAAGAAGTGCATGTTTGGAAAAGGAGGGGGGCTCCTCATTCAGTGAAAGTGACACAAAACAGTCAGACAAACAGAATGCCGGTGGGATCCTTGTAACATCATGGAGTTAGACGATGCCTCCTTTGCAAATGGATGATGGGAAGACACAGAAAGGAAGGCAAAAACATGAGAATATTTGGGACAGGTTGTGCTCTGTAGGACGTGGCAAAGAAGACTCCTTTGTTTATGAGATCACATTAGTTTTGTTTTAAGAACTCCATCGTACCCCATTAGAAAACATGCTGGGGTGATACCAAACAAGAGTGAGGTCCCATGCCCTCAGGACATAGGAGGGTCATAATATGCAGGTGGAAAAAAAGCTTGCTCCTCACTTACCTTCAGGAGAATTCTGGGCAGTTCTTCCACAAACATAGTTCCATGCATGGACCTATTTACAATGCCATATTTTTCCAAAGAGTTCCAGCTAATATCTCACCCAACATGAGACGGCAGGCAGTCTTTTTTCTCTACTCCTAGGGTCGTATGGCTCATATTCAGGATAAGATATCTCTGGGTATGAATTTGAATTACATGACATATGAATGAGATGATAAATAGAATCAAATGAAATAATGACAACAATGCACTTTGCAAACCTCAAAGTTCTATGTCAATAGAATAGCAGTTCTTATTGTCATATTCTCCTCACAATAAGGCCACTTACATAGAAGTATCCAATTAAAGGACAGATCTGAATTTTTCCTTCAATATCCCTGGACAGCATCCCCTTCTCGACAGTCACACAACTTCCAGACCAATCCAGACCCTCATCACCTTTTCTCAGGTCTTTGTAATTGTCCCCTAAAGGGCTTTCCTCTCTCTAGTCTCCCCCTTTGCTCATCTCCCTATCAACAGTCCTTCTGTTCTCACCTACCATAACAGCTGTCCAGAACTGACTATGTCAAAAATCCTCAGATTAAAGAGCAAACTCTTTGAGTTAGCATTGGAGGCCCTGCCTCCTGTCTATTTTTTTAGCCTTATTTCACATAACTCCTTTCCCACATTATGTTATCACTAAAATGAATTCCCACCTATTACCCACACTAAGTAGATACAGGGTCATCTATTTTGAAACAGAGGGGATGTTAGAGGTCATCTAGTCTGACGTCTCCATTTCACAGACACGGATATTTAGTCTTAGGGAACTTAAGTGGCTTGTCCAAAGTGAAACGGGGAAGAACTGGAATTCCAACTCAGGTAATCAGGCATGCCTGGAATGGACTCCCTCATCATCACTGCCTTTCAGAATCTCTAAAGGCTCCAAGTTTTACTTTTTCTTGAAAGAATTTGTCTCCTTCCTCCTTGCCTTTGCACAAGTGGTAACCCCTACAGGACTTCCTTCAGGACACAGCTCAAGTGCTATCTCCTACATAAGACATTTCCTAATCCTTCCAGCTGCTAATCCTCTTTATCTCGTTAATTACTAGGTATAATTTTGTGTATGCATATCTTTGTACATGCAGAGTGTAATATCTGAAGCCAGAAATGATTGAATTTCTGTCTTCATAACCCCAGCATCCATTAGAGGACCTTGAAAATCAAAAGTGCCTAATAAATGTTTATTAGGTTGAATCTAAAATGAAGAAATAAACAAGGGGGCTGAGGCCTGACTAGGCAGTTTTCCCCTCCTTTTCTGTGCCCTTTCTCTTCTAAGAGTTGGGAAGTCAGCGTGCCCTGACACCCAGGGAGGGTTAGTCCAGTGAAGGGAGAGTACAGATTATAGACCATTATAATCCTCTGTCCCAGATCAGTTTCTACGCCTTCTGGGGTGGCTTTTTTTAAAGGATTCCATTGTCATGTTTTAGAAGCTGTTTTTGAATGAGGTACATTTATTATTGAGTTAACCGTTCTCCTAATCATATATGTACTCAGTTGTACCGTATTTGTGGTCTATTGATTTGATAGTTACCCAATGGTCTATGTGCTGGTAGCTTACATTAAATATCTCTCTTCCTTTAATAAAATTGAGTGTTTGTTTTCTGGGGCCCAGGTTTGCTGACTCGCTATTTCTAAGGCTTACGATATTCCAGGAGTACTGGCTCAGATGTATTTGAAATGTAACAGGCTTCTTAGCACTCTGGATTACATATCTTAGGCAAACACATCAGGTATCCCAATCAAGCTGAAATGACAACACATCATTCCTCATTCTAAACAGAAGATGCCACTAATTCTCTCCATTTCCCCTCTAACGAATACCTATTTTATGGCCTCACCATGCCTGCATCGGTTATTCCAGGCCTTGAGGTTATGCCAGCAGAACAAAGGCTTTGGTAGGCCGTTCCCAGAGGTAAAGACTTAAAGATGAGTGACAGACTGTTTTCTACCGTATGATGGCCAATCTAGCTAAGTTAAGGGAGGTTAATCACCACCAGGCAGTCATTTTGTTGGGAGACAAGCAGATCCTCTTATAGAGTCACAGAATTAGAGAGAGAAGGGACATATGAGCTCACCAAATCTGACACTATCATTAGAGTAACAAAGGTTAAGTATTTTGACCAGGGTCACAATATTGGCAAGAATCTGTGGCGAGATTTGAACACAGGTCTTTTTTGGGCCTTCGGTGGCTGTGGTCTTAGCAGCTTCAGGAGCAGGTACCAGGCTGAATGGTAATAGGGGCTGTTTCCCTTGATGATGGCTTCAGGCACTGGGAAGAAAGCATTGCTATTCTAAAAGCAGTTCAAGGACCTGAGCTAACTTCATCTGGGAGAAGAGATGGTGATAAAGGTGGGCTAGGGGTGAATTGCTTGGCACATGCTACCTCATCCTTCCTTTGCTGTTTCATCCAGATTGCCTTGCCTCCCCTGGTGGCAATGGACTGGCAGGAGGTGGGAATGTCTCATTCCTTTTTCACAGCAGTTGCTTTCCTGGATGATGACTATAGAGGCTGGGCTAGAAGAGGTAATGGTGGTAAGGGGACACTGGCACTCTCAGGCCTTGAGTGCTTATCTGTCTGTTGGTGTTGACTGTTTAGTAACTGTTACTAGCAGTAAGGAGGAAGGTGAGCCACTTCTACACAAGTTTCTTCCCTCATTGAAACCAAGGATCTTTCAATTACAGAACGTGCCTGTCTCTAAAATGCTTTCATTGGATCCACAGTCCAATGATATAGACATGGCTGCAAGTTTCATTGTTAATCAATTAACAAGTGAGTAAATGCCTACTATGTGCCAAGGAGAGAAAGCATGGCATTACAGATAGAAAGCTTGGGTCAAGCTTCACCTCTGACACATACTGTCCATGTGCCCCTAGTCAATTCATTTAAACTCTTTGTTCCCCCAAGCAATTCCCTAGGCCTGTGCCACAGAATGACTATGTCTATGTTAATAAAAATAATTTCTCATTTGATGCCAATAATCCACAGGTCCAGGTCAATGTGCCAGAAACTATAATAAAAATCAAACTGCCCCTGGCCACAACTGAGAAGGATACACGTTCACAAATAGGTAGGTAAAAAAACAGCCATTCAATCTTTTAGGCAAGAACCATCAATTAGCAAGACCTTTTTGGAACGGGCTAAAGGGGACATGAGCTCCATTCCCAAAAGAGATCAAGTCAGATAGCATGTCCATTTCTACAACATCACCTAAAATCTATTAACCACTTACCGAGCTCTTACTCAGCAGAACCAATTTCCCAGACAGAATAGGAATGTAATCTGTTAATATTTGTCTATCAGTGGTTAAAGCAAATTAATCCTCTTGGGCAAACACATTAGGTGCCAACATCAGGTCTAAATGGTGGGATCCTGCCACTCACCCCAAACCTGAGATAGCATTTATCCTGGAGTAATGCCATGTCCGTAAAAATTATCTAATAGATAAAACAGTTAGTTTGAAACCCAGGGACAGGACTGAGAAAAAAATTAATCATTGAGACTGGAATTTGGTACTTTGCAATAAACCTTCAAAACTCCCAAATTGTGAGAAGCAGAACCCTTTAATGAAGACCTGATATTGTCCCTTTTCTCTGTAGCTTCACAATAGTGTCTCCCCACAAGAAATTTGACTCTTCTAAGAACTAATGAAACATCCTGGTGCATAACTGAATGAATACTCCTAGAAAGTCCATGTGCTTACTCCTAACCAAAATGACTGTATGATAGTAGAGAGCAAGAAAGAGAAAATCCTTTAGATGACCACATAATGTAAAATGATGTAATAAGCCCCCAGGAGAGGGTTCTTGCACCTAACAGCTTCCCACTTTGAAGCAGAATATTCTTGTTTCTATGTCATCCTTTTTCAACACAAATGACTGTGCACGTTTTAAACAAAAGATAGCTAGTGATATATGCATGTGCCCTGATTTTTATTAAAAGTGACAAAAGAACAAGATGCATATGAGTTTTCTCTTGCTTCAGAATGAATGGTTTCGTTTTATTTGGGAAAGGAGGGATGATATTGGGTTTTCTCCCCTAACATAAATTATAGGCTAAATCACCAATTTCCTCCCCTCTCCTCGTGGAAATCCCATTCATGAAATGATCACAATGCTGATTCGGTCTGTAAAAATAGAAGCATCATTTTTAGGGTATGTGGAGGGATTCCAATGCTCCATTCTATAGATGAGGAAAGTGAGGCCTTGAAACAACTTCCAAGCAGAGTAGATTCTTCCCCACAATCTTGGAATTCCAAAGAGTCAATCAATAATAATTTGTTAAGCATCTACTATGTGTCAAACACTGAAGATATAAATGCAAAGAGTAAATCAAGGAAGGCCTTTACATTCTAATGGGGGGAACAAGTATATCAATCAATCAACACTTATTAACATTTACTACATGCCAGGCACTGTGCTAAGGGCTAGGGATACAAAAAGAAGAAAAAGATAGTCCCTACCCAACAAGCAAGCAAATATATACAAACAAGTGTACAGAATAAACATAAAAACAGTAAATCCTGACAAATAAAATTACTTGAATACAAGGTAATTGGGAGGGAGGGCACTAGATTGGGAGGGTCAGGAAAGGCTTCAAGTAGAAGACAGTTCTTGAAAAAAAGGAATTTTTACAACATGGCAGTGAGACATGCACTCTGGACATGAGGGTCAAATGCAAGATTATGACAAGGGGCTGGAGGAATGATCTCATTTTCCTGCCACTACATTGAGCAAATAGGATTTTACTAGGATTGGAAGCAGAATGGTTAAGCTGACAGACAGGAAGATCTGGGTGCAAGCCTCTCCTCTGACCCATATAGCCTGCCTGTGGGACCCTGAGAAGTTACTTGAACTCTCTGGTCTAAGTAGCATTTTCAACCTATTAAGTTGCAGAGACTATGACTACCTACATGAGTAGAGAGAGATCTCTATCGCCAGTCCATTCTCTGTCCTCTATCCTACAATAAATTACAATGAAAATCTAGAATCCATTCTCATTCAACAGTATATGTTTTGGGACTTGGAGCAGGAAAAATGATGACTCCCTATTTAGAAAGACAGCCCGGGGAATCTCTTCATCAGGCTGGGTAAGCTGCCATGGAAATATACTCAGAAATCAAAGCTATCTTTTGAAAAGCAGTATCCCATAAAATATCTAGATGTGCAGGTGAGAGGAGATAGATGATGATGGAAGAACACAAATGGAAGGTCCCAAAGACAGCAGCCATTAGGAACCTCGGGTTGAGATTCTCGGTATTCATTTGTCTTCCCTCCCCTACAATCTTGCCCACCTTGTCTTTGTTAAGTTCCATTCTCAAACCCCATCTCCTCCCACTCCTACCTTGGCTCCTCCTCAGCCTCTGCACCTTCACCCTTCACTCCTATCTGCTTTTTATCTATAATCCCTCATCACCTCACTGGAACTAAACTACCAACATTCAAACTCTGCTTCAGAGAGTACAACTCCAATGGGCTGGCCACATTGTTCAAATGCAAAATGTACAGTTGCCAAAAACTCAGGCAGGGCAAGCATTCACATGTGGTCAGAAGAAGTGATACAAGAACACCCTCGAGGTCTCTTTTAAGAACATTGGAATTGATCGTGTGATGTGGGAGACACTGGCACAGGATCACTCAGCATGGTGTGCCCATATCAGAGAAGGTACTATGCTCTACAAGCGAAGCAGAATTGAAGCATCTCAAAGGAAACGCAGGATGCACAAATTTAGAGTAGCCACCCCAAATGTTCACTCAGACTATTTGTGCCTGACCTGTGGTAGAATATTCCAAGCTGATATTGTTCCGATTGGCCACAGTCAGACACATTGAAACTTGACTCTAGCATAGTGATGTCATTTCGGTCCTCTTCAAGAACAAAGGACAACAACCAGGTAGGTGGTACAGCAGATAGAGTGTTGGGTTTGTAGGCAAGAAAACCTGAGTTCAAATTCTGCCTGAGATACTTACTAGCTCTGTGGATCTAGGAAAGTCCCTCACCCTCTTTAAGCATCAGTGTTTTCATCTGTCAAATGGGAAGAATAACATACCAACCTTATAGGGTTGTTGTGAAGACCAAATGATATGATGTATATAAAGTGCTTTGCAAATTATCTAATTTGATATCTAAATACTAACCATTAATAACTACTATTGTTATTATGGAAATTGTGTCAGAAAACATCTATTAAATTCTGCCCAAAGGATGAAGCATGGGCTGAATGAAGGGGTCATAACTTCCACGAACAGAGAGGTGATAATGCCACTACACTAAGCCCTCTTTAGACTTCATTTGGATTATTGTGTTCAGTTCTGTCAATACATAAAGGAGGGATTCATAGCTTTATTCTTTTTGGTCCCAACAAGAATAATTCAGAGCAATGGACTAATGTCACAATCTAAAAGTATAGAGTTGACTCAAGTTGAGTCAAGTGGTAGTTGACTCCTTCTTGGCATCCTTCAAGCAGAGAAACTGCATGGTGTAATATGAAAGAGAAATTCTGGTCTCTGTTCTCTAAGAGTTATCACCTTCTGGTTTCAGAAAGCCATGGAAAGATCTGTATGAACTGATGCAAAGTGAAATGAAAAGAATTGAGAAATCATGATGCATGGTAACAGCAACAATGTAATGATGAGCAGCTCTGAAAGAACTGGCTACTCTGACCAATAGAGTGATCCAAGACAATTCCAAAGGATTGGTGATGAGAGAGAAAGAGAATGGATGAACTCTAAGTGCTAATTGAAGTATATTTTTCTTAGTTTATTTTTCTTGCTTTTTGAAAAAATTACAGCTAATATGGAAATTTGTTTTCCATGATTTCAATATAATTGACATATCACTTGCCTTCTTAGTGGAGGTTAGAAAGAATGAGAGGGAAGAAAAAAAATTGGAACTCAAAATTTAAAAAGAAAAGAATATTAAAAGTAAATAAATAGTAAGCTAAAATGTTTTTTAAAAAAAAAAAAAAAAGGTTACCTCTTCCCTGAAGATGATCTCAAGCTCCTTATTTATTTAATTTTAAAAAATGTGTAACACATGGTATGCCTGTGATGGAGTACACATATACACATTATAGGACCCACATCCCTCATGTGGGTGGATATCTACTTATTCTCTGAGCTGGCCCCCTTATTCCAACCTACTCTCACACTGGCACATATAGGTAGAGAAGGAATACCACTATGACTATATTCAAATTCTCTCAGTACCCTGAAAGGGACTACATCTCTCCTACTCACTACTTTAGCTCTTGATTCCCCATGGGTGTGTTTCCATTTATACAAACCAGCTAATCAAAACTGTGACACTTAGATATTTAACAT